>PVJH01003836.1:0-135125 GCA_004026705.1 Nesogale talazaci | reverse complement strand
CAACAAGTGTGCAAGTGAGGCCTGCATACAATTGATGTATGTATGGATCGTGAGGGGGGGTATATGAGTACCCAATAAAATGATTCATTATAAAAAGGAGGGGAGGGGAAAGAGGAGCTTATACCAAGGGCTCAAGTGGAAAATGTTTGGAAATAAATGTGGCAACATTTGTGCAAATGTACTTGATACAGATGATGTACTGAATGTTATAATAGCTATAAGAGTCCCCAATAAAATTATTTTTAAAAAAATTCATTACTTCAGAACCCCTCTGCAGTTGTTACGAGTTGTAACCAATTTGAAGGCAGTGTGACGAGAGGAGTTTTATAATCAGATTTTCCTTTCAAGGAGTACGAGACTTCCAAGTCCTAGATCAGTGGTTCTCAACTTTCCTAATGCCGTGACCCTTTAATACAGTTCCTTATGTTGTGGTGACCCCTAACCTTAAAATTATTTCCGTTGCTACATCATAACTGTCATTTTGCTACTGTTATGAATTGTAATGTAAATATATGATATGCAGGATGTATTAGGTGGACCCCTGTGAAAGGGTCGTTTGACCCCAAAGGGGTCACAACCCATTGGTTAAGAACTACTGTCCTAGAGTGTTAAGAATGTGAAGCAGGGGCTGAGCCCCAGTGGCGCAGTGGTTATGCACAGGACTGCAGCCCACTGGGACGGAGGTTCAATTCCAGCAGTGGGGTTGGGCCTCCTACTCCCACCACCGGAGAGCAGTGATGCCGCCCCACCCCCCCCAAAAAAAAAAAAAGAATGTGAAGCAGGTGGTTATAAGTGAAGTCAAGAGAGGAGTTAAGAAAGGAGATACCTACTTTTCAGTAGATATCTACTTTTACTAAAAATGCCTGGTGGGGGTTGATCAAGTGCAACATAGCCAAGAGGAATTACTGAGAGTTGAGTGAAAATGGAACATGATAGTGAGACAGGAAGAAAGTAAAGGGAAGTAGAGGAAGGAATTAAGTGGCAAAAAATATTTATAGAGGTATAAATATAGGTATGTACATATGTAAATATTTATATATAATTATGGGATATAGGTCTATGTACATATATTTATATGCTAAATATTAAGATATCAGACAGACATTGGGTTTCTACTCAAGTGCTTCCTCAACACAGGAAGACTTTTTTCTAATAGCCTAGCATTCTGTGATGCTTACCTTCCCAACATGATTGCATAAGCAAATGTGAAGAAAGCTGTAAGTGCCTGGGTATTAAAAAATACAGTGTCCCCCCCCCCAAAAAAAAAAAACCAACAACCAACCAAACAAAAAAGATATTTCAGTTCCTTTTGGGCTGAGCCCCGGTGGCATAGTGGTTGTGTGTGGGACTGCGGCCCACTGGGACAGAGGTTCAATTCCAGCAGTGGGGCTGGGCCTCCTACTCCCACCAGCACAGAGCAGTGATGCCCCCCCCCCCAAAAAAATACAGTGTCTGGGGCCTTGAAGGCATGAAGATAAACAAGCAACAATTTAGTAGGGAAGCAACCAAACCAACATGAAAGAAGCACAACAGCCTGTGTGATCACAAGGTGTTGACAGAACCAGTTATCAGGTATCAGAAGACCCTAAACAAACAACCATATTAATGCAAATGAGGGGAGCTGGAGTGAAGACCCAAAGCCCATCTGTAGATAATTGGACATCCCCTCAGAGAAGGGTCACAAGGAAGGGACAAGTCAGCCAGGGTACAGGGTGTCACCGATGAAACATATAACATTCTTCTAGTTCTTTGATGCTTCCTTCCTCCTACATTAATGACCCTAGTTCTACCTGATAAATCTGGTCTACCTGATAGACCAGAACATGGGCACTGGCACAGATAAGACCTCTTGACACATGGAATCCAGCACAGATAACCCCCTCAGGAATAATAATGGGAGTGATGAAACTATGTGGGTAGGGGGAAAGGGGGGGTAGAAGGTGGCAGAACCAATCACAATGATTGACCTATAACCTCCTACCCAACCCTGTGGTGCAAACAACAGTAACAGGGGTGAAGGGCGACAGTGGATGATATAAGATATGAAAATAATAATATATAGTTTATAAAGGGTTCATGAAGGTGAGAGGATGGGGGAGGAAGGAAAGAAAGAAGAGCTTATACCAGGGGCTCAAGTGAAAGAAAATGTTTTGGAAATGATGATGGCAACATATGTACAAATTTATATGATAATATGGATGTATAGATTGTTATAAGCTGTAAGAGACCCCAATTAAAAAATTAATTTAAAAATATATTTTAATAATTAAAAAATTATTGGGGGCTCATATAACTCTTCTCACAATCATTACATACATCCATTGTGTCAAGCACATTTGTACATGTGTTGCCATCATCATTCTCAAGACATTTGCTTTCTACTTGAGTCCTTGGTATCAGCTCCTCATCCACCCCCTCCATGAACCCTTGATTATTTATAAATTATTATTATTCTGTCATGCCTTATACTTCTGACATCTCTCTTCACCCACTTTTCTGTTGTCTGTCTCCCAGGGAGGGGGTTATAGGTAGATTTGTAATTGGTTCCCCCTTTCTATCTGAAATTTATTTATTAAAAAAGAAAGAAAGAAAGAAAAAGAATGCCCTGGAATGATTTTTGTTCATCTCTTTTATGAATTCATCTCATTCATCTTCAGACCCTTTTGAGTGTCCCTTCAAGTACCCAGACTCTGCCCACTTCTGCCTCCCCCGTGACTACCGTCCAGTGTCAGCTACTATCACCTTTCGCTATATCAAGGCAATTGCCTCCCAGTCCCACTTCCTGCTCCTACTTTTCTTACCACAGTCGCCAGGGAGAGACTCTCAAAACGCAAGTCGGAGCAGGTCACTTCTCTTTCCCAAAGCCTCCAATGGTTTTCCCACTTATCTTTGTACAAAAAGCAGAATCCTCATTACGTCCTAGAAGAAAGGCCCCAAGGGACTCCCTAACTCCCACGTCTTCCCTCTCTTCCTTTTCCAGTCACTCTGGTCCATTTCATTCTTCAACTCACCGGACATTCTGCCAACCGTACCTTGTTTTTAACTATTGTGATTGCCTGGAACATTCTACCCTAGGTACCTGTCTCACCCACCTACTTCAGATACTCGTTCAAATCCCAATCCCGTAGTAGGTCTAGCCCATCCCCCTCTCCCAATTTGGCTCTCCCAATTACTTACTCTGCTCTTTTTCTCCATAGCACTCATCATCATCGAACATGTTACAAACTTTTTATCATGTCTATTATTTACTGTCTCCCTTCCCACTCTAAAATGAAAGCTCAAAGAGACCAGGGATTTTTGCTAGTGACCTAGACAGTGCCTAGGGACATTGGTGGCATACTTTTTATAGGTCGGGATGCTAACTTCAAGGTCAGCAGTTTGAAAACACCAGCTGCTCAGTGGGAAAAAAAATGAGGCCTTCTACTCCTAAAAGTGTTACAGTCTCAGAAACTGAAAAGGGCAGTTTCAGCTTGTCCTACAGGATTTCTGTGAGTCAACATGACTCAATGATAGTGAGCTGCTTTTATTTTGGAGAAGAGTGCCTGGCTCAAAGTTGACATTCAAGTTTTGGTTTTAAAATTTTAAGGGAAAGTCAATACTTCTCATTTTAAAAACAAGTATGGCTAACTACAAACTAATGTGACGGCTACTGTTCTGAGCCTCTGATGGCAACGTCAAAAGAGGGCTGCAAAACTATGTTTAGCTTACTTGATTCCCTGTCCTTTGATTGGTAACACTGCCCTGTCCTTCCAAAAGCACTTACTTTATGGTTATATCTTACAGTATGAAATGCAGGGAGAATAATCATGAAAAATGAACAAAACTAAATCATAGCACATAGTTATTTTTATGGATCTTTAAGCCTCCCACCAAATTTTTCTTCATGCTAAGCATTTTCCCCAACATTGATGTACTGTACATAATTTCATAGTGCACATTATCCATAGTATTATTTAGGCCTCCTTTCCTCCCACCCTTGGCTTACAAAGCTTATATTGCACTTTGTTTAAAGGAATACTTTATTTTCGAGCTATCCCTTTAATCACTTTTACCTTCCTTTACATTTTTCTACTCCACATACGTACTCTCCATTAAGGGTTAACTTGTGATGTCTGTGACAATGGTTGAATGTAAGCCCATTGATAAATGTCAGTCCAATAGTTATTCTAAACCCATCAAAGTTAGATTAATATTTTAAATGTTTAGAGAGTCTTTTAAAGTGCTGATTTGTAAATATTCTGCCTCACTGCTGTCTTAAGATGGAAACTAATTTTTCTTTTTCACAGGCTGTTCATGTGGGCATATTTTTTTCCACCCTTCAGCGTTTGGATGTCTATGTGAACAATTCATTGGTTTGTCCCAAAAACACAGTATGGAACTCCCAACAGAAACAATGCAAGCTTATTAGGCACCGATACACAGGTACCGTTTACCTACAGCAAAATGTAGCCCACGAGATATATGTCCTTAGTGATCCATAAAATCCTTTGTAATAGCTCATGACTAAAATCTTAGTTCCTTAGGGCAGATGTCTTGTGGTATATTCGGTCATGAGATAGGCTGCCAATTACCAGGTCTGTAGTTTCAAACCACCAGCTGCTTGAAGGGAGAAGGAGAAGGTTTTCTGCACCGGTAGAGATTTATAGCTTGGGAAATCCCCGGGGGGCTGTTCTACTTTATCCTCGAAGGTCGATAATAAGTCAGAATTGACTCAAGGGCAGTGAGTGGGCTTTAGGATAAAGAATCACTGTGAGTTAAATAGACCTGAGGCTTTCTACTCCCATAAAGAATGACGGCGTCAGACCCCCAGAGAGGAAGTTCTACCCCTCTCTAGGGTGGCTAGGCTCAGACTGCACTCAATGGCAATGAGTTCGAGTAGTCAACCACTGAAGAACCAAAGTAGAAATAAGTGTGCCAGGGACAAAGATGTGCTTCTCTCCGCCATGTGTCTCCTGGAAGATCACGGTTGATGAAACTTTCTCTAGCTCCACATATGCCAATGGAAGGTTCTCTGTGTGAAGGGCACTCCTTTGTTTTGGGGAATGTTTGTATAACCTGGAGCCAATTGATCCTGTGTCCATATAAGGTTGTTGCTTAGAATGTCTACCCTATTTCAACTTTATTTCATAGAATTCAGAACTTCAGTATGAGGCAGTTTCAAAGGTTCATGGAAAAATGGAGTGAAAAGTTAACAGAAAATTTCCATGAACTCTCTGGAGCTGCTAGAAAGATTGCCAAGATGGCCAGGATAGTCCGTGAATCGAGCACCATGAAGCAGATAGGATCAAAGGAACTCTTGATTTAAATAAAATATTTGAAAAAAGCTGAAAGCCTTCATGTACCAATATTTGTAAAACAGGATTGAGCTCTGCTCTTTGAAGACTTTTGTTTAAACAGACCAGAGTCTTACACACAATTCCTACACGAGGTATTTATTATTTTTACATGTATTCTGTAATCTTGGCTAAACATTTAGAAACATATGCTACAGTTCATAATATAAAGTCAGGATGAATGGGTAACCCATATTCTTGGAATAAGTCCTCTTTCTACTCTGTTACCAATAGCTAATGTTTTCAGAGGCATTACTTTGTACGAGGCATTTTTCTGAGAGCTTTACATGCTCATTATATCCTAATAACTATTTGGATTCTATTTGGATCCTAATAACTCAATATATTGCTCATTATTTTCTAATAACAACCCTATGAGATAGATACACATAAAGTAAACTGAGACCAAACTAGTAACGATACTCATTGATATTATGAATATGGTAAGGACAGAGGAAGTGAGTCTCTCTAAGAACCCACCTGTAGAGTTAGCCACTCTACTGTAGTACCTCCTCATAGGTTCAGAGGTTAGTGCTATCATTTCTTAGAAGTGCACATATTTATAGCCTAATCTTTCAAAACCTTTTTTTCATAACACTTTCAGTAGCACAGTCAAACCAAACCAAACCAGAGTCTCCGCTGGTAAATCCATTCTGACCCACAGTGTTCTGATAGGACGGCATGAACCTGCACCTTAAAGCCGGTGGGACTGTCAATCTTTTTTTTTTAATCTCCCCCACCCCCCCTTCCTGAGGACTGTCAATCTTTAAGGGAACAGAAAGCCTCCTCTTCTGCCCAGCAGCTGGTGGTTTCAAACCGCAGACTTTGCAGCCAGCAGCCCAACGCATCATCCACTTTGGTAGCACTGACTATATAATTCAAAGTCAGGAAATTAGAAATGGTGTCAGTTCTCTTCAGTTCGAGCATTGATCACACAGACGCAGAAGGGTTAGTAGAGCAAAAAGAGGATGCTTCCTGAAGCAAGATGAGCTAGGGAAGGGTTGGATACACACACACATATACGTTTATATGAGGGGATTCAAAATGCGTCTGGGGAGCTGAGCCCCCGTGGCGTAGTGGTTGAGTGCGGGACTGCGGCCCACTGGGTCGGATCAAATCCAGCAACAGCTCTCCAGGAGCAAGGCTGGGCCTCCCACTCCTACCAGAGGGCAGTGATGCGCCCTCCCCCCAAAAATGCTTCTGGGAAAATGTTATCTTCTAACTCCATTTTCACACCTATTTCTGAAGTCTTGTACTTAACTCAAGTTCTGTCTCCATTGTGTCATATGTAGAACTAAAAGAGTGGTTCTCTCAACATGCAGTTCTTACATGGAAAGTTAGAAAATAGAGACATTTGAACACTGGATAAAAGTTCTTGACACTAAGAATGATGCAACATAAAGGGTGGAAGGCCAGGGGATTGGAGTCAGACAAATTAAGTTTCAAACCTATATTCCCTCCCTAACAAGATGCATGGCCTTCACAAGCTGGTTAACGTGGCTTACTCACTGTGTCTCACACACTACCTGGGCCATAACCGGGATGAATAAATAGTGGTAGATGCATTTATTTTCATAGTCCTGACTTTATGATAATGTATTTATTTGTTTTATTGATAAGAATCTTACCCTCTAGGGATCTGCAGCTGGTATTGGAGCCTAGATAGATAGCTCCGGCACCCATTGCCATTAATGTTCGATTTGTCTTTGATGCAATAGCAGCTTTAATAAGATAGAAAATAAGGGATATTGATTACAAATTTTTAAATGTTATCAGTTAATTACTATTTTGCTGTACCTTCTATGTCTCTCCAGCATTTTACTTATTTAAAACAAACCACTGTTTTCTTATAGCTCTAGGTGTTTGCTATTATTGTTTGTGAAAGTAGGAATGCTTTTTTAAGTGAATTTGTTGACTTGCCACTTGGGTAGCAAATCAGTATGTGAACATATTTTTAAATTGCCCCAAAAGTTTTGCTATGCCTATGTCTCTCCTCCTTCCATTACTTGGGAAAATCACCCAAGATAAATGAGTTGACATAGTAGCTTGAAAAGAACTACAGCTCATAATACAAAAGCACATTCATTATGCTCAGAAAATTTTAAGACAGAATTTCATCTAGAAGCTACATATTTAGTAATAGTAACATGATTTGCAATGCTATCATGTATTAACTTTCATAGTGACCCAGTTGCCATAAATCAGAATCAACTCAGGATAGTGAATATCATTTGATTTGGTATTAGATTTGCCAAGAATAATTTTTTGTTTCTAAAATTAATTTTTAATTTTTTAGTAAGCTTCATTATGCAATATGGTCAGAATCTGCTGCAAGCCCATTATAGTAATGCTAAAGATTACAATCTTTGGTCTTAATATGTAGTAGTGAATTTGTTACAAGGTCATAGGTGTTATTAAAACATAAATGTTACATATATTTATATATGTGTGTGTACAAAAACTTGTTCCCTACTAGTTATATATTAATCAAAGATTTTTCAGGCCGAACTCTAAATCTGTTCCATTGGTATAAGTCCCTTCTGAGATGTGTTAGTATGTGCTTGATTTTTTTACATGCTTTGATTCTAGATAAAAATTAAAACCATTGAATTGTAGGAGTTGTTTTAAGAGTTTGTTAGTAGTACTGCAAAAATTAGATGGGTACCAAAGTTACCTTTATATATTTAAATTACCAAATACCTTAGGTCTAAATTGTGAAATTTTCTATGTACAAATTGCATTACCTGTACATTATAGGCTATGGTTCATATGAGATTGGAGTTTCTCATTTACACTTGCCTATAAGTTATTTAAAATGAAATATAATATGTAATGGTTAGTAATACTATAATATAAAGAACCAGCTTTAATTTTGCAAGTCAGTTCTGTAAGTGCCTTTTCAAAACTTATCCGTCTGTTCTTATGAAATAAATAGTTCAGTCAAAATATGGAATGATAACATTGAATGGTTCCAGAATTTTCTAAATTCAAACATAATTGTATTAGCAAACAGTATGTGTATGCTTAACTGTGCTGTTTCGGCTTTTTCTCTGTGTAGAGCAATTCCTTCCAACTCTAGATTCCACTGTCCTTGGAGAAAACTACTTTGATCGAATCTCCCAGATGCTGCACGTTTTGGTTAAAGGAACCATCCCGGTGGAAATTCACACCACTGCAGTCATAGTTCTCTCTTTCCAACTCCCGGCTGTAACCGAAGATGACTTTTATAATTCCCATAATCTGGTTAGAAATCTTGCCTTGTTCCTAAAGATACCAAGTGACAAAATCCGTGTCAGCAACATCATACGAGAGACCAGTCAGCGGAGAAAGAGATCTACGGGACTCACAATCGAATTAGAAATTGGAGACCCTCCCCCTCAGTTCCTAAGCAATGACACCTCAGGTAAGAGTCAGAGAGATCAGAGACAGGAAAGTGGTGACTAAATGGAACCCTAGCCCTGCCTGGGGAGACAAACCTCAGGAAATCCTCCTCTTCCTACAACCTGCGCTCTGGTAGGGCCTAGAAGACCTTTGCTCTCCTCCTGAAATCTTAAACGAGTTCAGCTTGGTGAAGGGATTTCCCCATGAATTTGTCATGGTGGCAGTTCATAAAGTTGGCAGGGTTGAACGGGCGCTGGGGTTTTTGGAGACTATAACTCTTTAAGGGAGCAGAAAATGACCCCCTTATGAATGGAGGAAATGGGAGCAGCTGGTGCTTTCAAACTGCTGACCTGGCAATTAACAGCCCAATGAGCCACCATGGTTCCTGAAGAAGACCCAGGAAGGCCTGCCTACAGAAGTGACCCCCAAAAGAGAACCCCAAAAGAAGTGATAACCAAAAGATTAAACTGATAAAAAGAGGAGAAAGCAAAGAGGGCTTTCGACTGAAGTTAGGCAGAGTGTGGCACCCTTGAAATATGGGAAAGAGCCAAGGAGGGACAGCCAAGAGGGCAAGCTGCTGCAAATAAGTTTGACAGCACCACAGGAATTTACAGGCTGGAGAGGCTGCCATCCAAAAGCACCATGAATGTTTTCTTAAGGGGAGGCCTTTGGAGATGCTGAGCAGTGGTGTGTTGGGGTTGATAAGTGAAGTGACAAGTAAGGATGTGCAATGCACATGCTCTTTAATTCTAATAATGGACTTAGTCCTCTTCACCAGCCACTACTTCCCCAAAGTGTTCACTTCCCATACCCCCTATTTTATCAGAAATAGCAACATCATAATAATCCAGACTATTCCATCACCGATGGTTTAAATAATTTCCCTCAAATGCCCTCCTAGAATGCATAGTATTTGGGTCAAGGCTCAGCTGTTCAGATTCTAGCTCTCCATCTATTATTCTCCATCTACCAAGGGGCTTTTCTGATCAGTCCCACTGTTTATCTGTTGTCTTCAGACCCTCTGCTTTGCGTGAGTGCTGAGGTACAACTGAACTTCGTAGCCTTCTGACTCACCATGGCATCTTGATGGCTAACTCCCAAACAGGCTGTTATCCCCGGTGGTCAAGATTCCCACAGTTACTCTGACCTGGGCATACCCTCTTCAAGAAAATGAAACCCAGGGCTCTGTCCGAGGAAGACTGAGAGGAGAGCAGTCGAGGGAAAAGATCAGACAGCAGAACCCTTTGTCCAACCCAACCTGGGACACCCAAAAGAGACTTTTCAAAGTGGAAACGGAGATTTCCCAGGAGTGTGATTTTCAAAGTGTCACGTGAGAGCCATTGCTCAGAGATAGCAGTGCCTTATTTCCCCTAGATATACTAAGTAAGTCTCCTGACTTTGCCTGAGCAGGACATTCGGTGGTCTGAGTCCCCAAGGCCGGGTTCTTGAGACATAAGTGTAAGATAGCTAAGAATGAAAGATTAGCAAGGCCTATCAAAGAACAAAGTGTTATTTTGTTTATAACTTTATAAAAAATCACTTGACCTACAGTGTATAAGATGGTGCAAAAGGAGGTGAGAATGGATATAAGAAGATAAATGCAGAAGTTGATTTAATAACCTAATGGTGGTGGCATTGACTAGAGCTATGACAGCCATTGTCTTAGCAGCCTCCTATAAAGGCAGTAGACTCAGATGTAAGTCAAAAGTCAATTAAGTGAGGGAATTCAGCTACATGGTCTACCAGGGATTTAGACATCGGTAGCTGACCAGATATGATGTTGGGAGAGGTGAAGAAAAGAAAGGACAAGGAAATGTGTCGGGCTTCTGGTGAATGAATAGGGAGAATGAAGTGCCCATTCATAAACTGAGGACTATGGGGTCTGCATCTATAGAAAGAAAATACCAGACCTGGAAAACTAGAAAAAGAAGAACAGAAACTAGTCTTGAAACTAACCTTAGAAATTATTAAATGTCCAGACTAAGTAGAATTTTGTTAGTAATCTAATAGCAAATTTGTTCTAAATTCTGATCATCTAAATGCCATAATCCTGTTCCCCCATAGGTCGGATGCAATTATCCGAACTCCAGGAAATAGCTGGGGCCCTTGGACAGGCTGTGATCTTAGGAAAAATCAGTAGTGTTCTTGGATTTAATATTTCATCCATGTTTATTATTTATCCACTCCCAAATCCAACTGATTCTGGATGGAATAAGGTAAGAAATGCCACTACAAAAAAAAAAATCAGCTCTTCCAAAGTTTCTTCTTTATTAATTATTTTAACTTTTTTCCCCTCGCTACTTCAAGACAATAGTTTAGAGGCCTTTCTGGTGGCGCTGTGCATTTGACATTGGACTGCCAACTGCAAGTCCTCAGTTCACACTCACCAAATGCTCCATAGGAGAAAGGTGACGCTTTCTACTTTAGATGTAGAGATTTACATAAAGGTTTACAGTGTCAGAAACATTATATGGTCAGAACTGACTTCACTGGCAATAGACTTTTGGTTCTGTCTTTGTATTAACTTTCTGTTATGAATTGGACTAACATTTCCACAACGGCTCCTCAGTTTTACATCCAACAATTCTTGTATACTTTGCTTCACCTCATCCATTGCAGTTTGGTTTTTGTTTTGTTTCCTCATTTATCATGAGCTGTTTTTCAAGAGATTGTTCAAACCTAATGAAATAACTGGAAAAATCCACTACTTACCTGTCATTGAATCCATTCCCACTCAGAGCAGCCCTACAGAACAGATCAGGAATGTCACCTATCGTTTCTGAGGTTGTAAATCTGTAAGAGAGCAGACACTCTCATTTTTCTCCCTTGAAGCAGCTGGTAGATCTTAACTGGTAAACTTAGACTTAGTAAATAAAAAGGACAATATATTTAAACCACTATTTTTGGTATAAAATGTGCGCTTTGCTTTGACTATTTGTATAGATTCTTTATGAAATCCATCTAGAGTAACTATTGTAAAAAAGTCAACTTTATATATTGAACATCTGTTTTTAACAAACAGTGAATATTATGCTCAGTCTAGCTAGGATGCATTAGCTGCTGCTGTTGGTGTGTCATGTGAAAACCCCCTCCATATTCATGTCCCCTTACAGGTGACTGCCCTACCAGTTGAAAGGTCTGCGTTTCCTGCTCACTTGGTGGCCTTCGTGTCTTCACTCTCCGTGGTCACTCAGCCAGTGGCAGCACAGCCAGGACAGCCATTGTCTCAGCAGCCTTCTGTAAAGGCAGTAGATGTAGATGTAAGTCAAAAAGTCAGTTAAGTGAAGGAATTAAGCTACACAGTCTAGACAGTGAGTCAACTTTATTCAGCTTGATAGTCTTGCTACTTGAGGATTACACTGCTTCTCAGAAGTTGGACAAATACCAACAGATAGCATCTTTAAACAATTAAATCATGTTCCTGGAAATGAACTTGTTCTGCTGCTCCTGTTGTAAATATTTTGTATAAGAAAGGGGTGCTTCTTTCTAGTTCAAATTTATAATGCAAGCATTTTTTAAAAACGGGCAATAGGGCAATCGCTGTATTTCTCTATTTTTCCCCCTTTAGGGTAATTGTGTATCGGTTGGGATTACTTCACTAACTTTGAAGGCCATACTAAAGGACTCCAGTAACAGTCAAATCAGTGGTCTTGGTGGAAATACAACAATTCCATTTAGCAGCTGTTGGGCCAACTACACAGACTTAACGGTTCTTAGAAATGGTGAGTCAACAGTTCTGCATCCTCACATAGATACCCAGACATCGGGACAGTACTAAGTTTAGGACCTCAGTCCTACTCACCAAGGTCGGCTGTTGAATAGTATCCTTGCAGACTGTGATACACCAATCAACCTTGATGACTAGGATCCCCAGGCCTAGCGACTCCTTTGGTGAAGGTATATGGCATGACTAACTTTTCATAACATTGCTCTCTATATGAATATGGATATTCATGGTTGTATCTACAGTGTATTTATATACATACATATGTAGAAATGTCCTCTGTCAAATCTGTATATTCATGGGTATAATCCCATTTACCTTCTACCTGCTCAGCTTGTGGGTCTCTCTATGTATCCACTCATAGATTATTCTTACTGTGATTACAGGATTGAGTATGAAAAGTTCACAGTAATCTTTGCTGCCTTAACTTAATTACTCCACCACCGTTTGTTATTTTCTGTGTTTTTGAACTTTGCTAATAATGCTGGTGTGAGATGCTATTACACTGTTACTTTGATGACCAAGAGAACCCTGGTGGTATGGTGGGTTATGCACAGGGTTGCTAGTCCCATGGTCTGCAGTTTGAACTTCTCTACTGCTGCTCTGGAGAAAAGGAAGGTTGTTAACTCCTACAAAGACTGATAAATTCTGAAACCCGACATCAGGTCACTGTGACTCAGAATCAACTCAGTGATGGTGGGTTTGGTTTTGGAGTGTGAAGTATAGCTAATGCTCAGGAATATTTCTTCATAGGCATGCTTGTTACTTGCATGTCTGTTCATGTCCTGTGCTCATTTTTTGATTGGGTCGTTTGTCTCTTTGATGTTGAGGTGTTAAAGTTTCTACCACATTTTAGAGATGTCTCAAGTCCTGTACTATATGTCATTGACATCATTTACCTTCCTGTCTTTGAATTCTCTCTATCCTCTTTTGAGGCACAGAAATGTTAACTTTCTAGGAGGTCCCAAACTGCATGTTTGTCTTCTGAAGTCTGTGCATTTTTCCTTATGTTTGATAGTGTATTTCGTTATGCTTTATAGTAGAGTCCTTAAATCCATTCCTTTTCTTTTTTTATTATGAATGGGGATCATGATAGTTGGGGAGAGGGAGCATTAAAGAACTAGAGGAAAGCTGTATGTTTCATCAGTGCTATACTGCACCCTGATTGGCTGGTCTCTTCCCACGACCCTTCCATAAGATGATGTCGAGTTCCCTACAAATAGGCTTTAGGTCTCCATTCCGCACTCCCACTCATTCATAATGATGTGATTTTTTGGGGGTTTTTTTGATGCCTGATACTTGATCCTATAGACACCTCATGATCACATCGGCTAGTGTACTTCTTCTATGTGAACTTTCTTGCTTCTCGGCTAGATGGCTGCTTGTTAATCATTAAGCTTTTAAGATCCTAGATACTATATCTTTTGATAGCCAGGTACCATTAGCTTTCTTCACCACATTTTCTTTTTTTAAATCATTTTATTGGGGACTTATGACAACTCTTATCACAATCCATACATCCATCCATGTGTAAAGCACATTTGCACATTTATTGCCATCATCATTCTCAAAACATTTTCTTACTACTTGAACCCTTGGTATCAACTCATTTTTCCCCTTCATCCCTGTCCCCCACTACCACCCCCATCCCTCATGAATCCTTGATAATCTATCAATTATTATTATTTTGTCATGTCTTCCACTGTCCGATGTCTCCATTCACCCACTTTTCTGTTGTCCATCCACCAGGGAAGGCGTTATATGTAGACCATTGGACAACAAATAGACCTTGAACTATTCATAGGATTTTCCTTTTTGTTGTTGGCTCTTTTTTTGGGGGTTGTTTGTTTTGTTGCTGTTTTTGTTGTATTGTTTTATTTTCCATTGTTGCTTTGTTCTGTTAGGTATTGTGTTTGTGCATATTGTTGTCTCTGCATGTCTACTTGGATGGGATAGGTGGGATGAACAAGCATACAGAAGGAACAATGGGACACTGATTCTGGGGGAATATGGGAGAAGGGGAGGCAGGGGAAAGCAAGTGGGCATTAAAAACCCAGGGACAAAGGAACAACAAGAGAACAAAAATCAATGATGAGGAAGGTGTAGGAAATCTTGTAGGACTTGATCAAGGGCCATATAACCAAGAGGAATAGCTGGAACCCAAATGAAGGCTGAGCATGATAGTGGGACAAGAGGAAAGTCAAAAGGAATAGAGGAAAGAACTAGAAGGTAAAGGACATTTATAGAGATATGAATACAGCCATGTACATATGTAAATATATTCATATATGACAATTGGGAAATAGATCTATGAACCTATATTTATAGGTTTAATATTCAGGAAGCAGATGGACATTGGGCCTCTACTCAAGTACTCCCTCAACGCAAGAACACTTTGTTCTAATAATCTGGCACTCTGAGATGCTCATTTTCCCAACATGATCACTGAAGACAAAGTGTGTGCTTAAGCAAATGTGGTAAAGAAAGCTGATGGTGCCTGGCTTTCGAAAGATATAGCGCCTGAGGTCTTAAAGGCTAGAAGATAAACAAGCGGCTATCTTTTTGAGAAGCAACAAAGCCCACATGGAAGAAGCACACCAGCCTGTGTGATCATAAGATGTCAGTGGGATCAGGTATCAGACATCAAAGACCTAGAGCAAAAAATCATAATGTGATTGAGGGTGGAAGTGCGGAGTGGAGACCCAAAGCCAATCTGTAAGCAATTGGACATCCCCTTACAGAAAGGTTGTGGGGAAAAGATGGGCCAGTCAGGGTGCACTGTAGCACCAATGAAACAAAACTTTCCTCAGGTTCTTTAATGCTCCCTCCCCTACCCCCTACCCCCTACCCCCTATTATCATGACCCTAATTCTACCTTACAAATCTGACTAGACCAGAGCATGTACATGGGTATAGAGAAAAACTGGAAATAAGGAGAATACAGGACAGATAAATTCCTTGGGACCAATATTGAGAGTAGCCATACCAGGAGGGTAAGGGAAAGGTGGGGGAAGGAAGTGGGAACTGATCACAATGACCTACCTATCACTCCTCCAAGGGGAATGGACAACAGACAAGGAGATAAAGGGAGACACCAGACAGTGAAGACATGAAAAAAAGTTAAGAATTTTCAAGGGTTCATGAGGGAGGAAGAAAAGAGGAGAGGAGAAAATGAGGAGGTGATACCAAGGGCTCAAGTAGAAAGAAAATGCTTTGAAAATGATGATGGCAACATATGTGCTTGACACAATGGATGTACGTATGGTTTGTGATGAGAGTTGTACAAGTCCCAAATAAAATTATTTTTAAAAACATAGAAAACAAAAAAAGAAAAAAAAAACAAAACAGTTACTATAGCAACAGCAAAGAAAGAAAGAAAAGCCTATAAATAGTTCCAGATGGGCTGAGCCCCAGTGGCATAAGCGGTTGAGTGCGGAACTGCAGCCCGTGGGCTTGGCGGTTCAAATCCAGCGGCTGCTGGGTAGCGCCGACGACCACCAGAGGCAGGGATGCCCCCCCCCCCCCCACACACACACACAAAAGTTCCAGATCTATCTGTTGACTTTTGTGATGTTTTCCCCTGTCAGGTTTGACGGGGTGCCAGCCCTGGCCCCTAAGTCTACTTTTGGAATTCCTTGGGCACTGTGTTGCTTTACTCCACTTGCTATCCTGTTGCATGCTTTTAGTGATTCACCCGGGTGTGGTGGGGTCAGATCTGGCACAAATACCATACTATGTCTCTAGTGTTGTCCCTCATAGTGCTATAGGACAGTGAGGGATGTCACGCCTCATGGTGGGGCCAGCCCTATGGTCCTCTCTGTCCATTGGCTGCTCAGAGGCAGGAAGTATTTCACTCTCTCTACTTCCCTCTTCATTTGCTCCTGAGAAGAAGCTCCTCTCTCCCTGAGCTGCAGTTTTAGTGCTATACTTTAAAGTGCATTCTTCTGGTGGTGGTGGTTGGCAGGTGGGGGGAGGGGGACCGGGAAATAGGGGGAGACTCACATAATTGTGATTGGGTCCGGCCCTGCAGACCTCTCTGTTAGTTTGCTCCTTCATGTGGGTTTGTTGCATTCATGCCTTGGCACTCCTGGTTAAAATCTGGTCCCTCTCTCCTCCTATGAAAATATAAACAATACCCTCCCCTTGGGTGGATTACTGTCCAGTTCCCCTGCTACCCAAGCCCTTTTTCGCTCTTTATTTTCCCCTCCTTTTAAGTCAGATGACTTGTGTAATCCTGGATTTGGTCTGGTCCCTGCCATAGTACGTGAACCTCACCCCAGTTAGTCATCCTCTGTTTTATTAACCACTCTTTTGTTGATTTCCAGCCTTATGAGAAGGGGGGGTGGAAAAGTATGTATGATCACAAGGTGCTTATATTTGCACAGATTCAACTTGTATCCCAGTTCTCTATCTTTGAGTATATATCATATGGGCTTGAAATGAATGTGAATTTTTTTGCACTTGGGTAGAGAGTTCTGAAAATATCTATCAGGTCAATTACAGCTAATTGTAATGTTTAGATCCGTAGGCTCTTTGCTAAGTTTCTTTTCCTGTGATCTAGCTTTCTCAGAAAGCAATGTATTAAAGTCATTTACTTAAACTGTTGAGCCTGTGATTTCTTTCTTCATCTTTCAGAGCATTTGATTGGCAAATTTTGTAGGTCTCTTGTGTACATATATATTTATTATGCTCACTGGTTCTTGGTCTACTGTTCCCTCGAGCATTGTATAGTGATTCTGCTTATCTTTTGGCATAGTTTACACCTTGAGGTCAATTTTATCTGAGATTAGGATTGCAACCGCTTTTTTTTTTAATGCTATTTTCTTGGTTTGTTTTACTCAAGCCTTTGATTCTCAGCCTATTTTTGTCTGTAATCATGAGCTGTGTTTCTTATAAGCAGTAGATTGAGGAGTTGTGTTTTCTAAGCCAGTCTACTAGTCTCTGCCTTGATATTCAGAATGCAATTGTCTTTAAGTCAATGAAAGTCCAATTGACACTGTATAGACGCAAACAACAAAAAGCTAGTCAATTATGATGCTTTTTCTTTACCCCAGGAAAAAATTATAAGATTGAATTCATTCTGGATGACATTGCACGGGCAGAATCCAGGAGTTTCAGCCTTCCGGTGCAGTCTGTGTCAAGCAGCGGTGGGGGCAGCAGCAGTAGCAGCAGCAGCAGCAGCAAAGCAGCCGCTATGGGTTCTGCTGCTCAGCTGACTGTAGCAATTAGCTCTCTCATAGGTAGACTGCTCCTCTTGGAAATATGGCTGCACTTTTGAGTCTGAATGTAAGTATTTTTC
The DNA here is from genome assembly GCA_004026705.1 of Nesogale talazaci. Classification (NCBI taxonomy): domain Eukaryota; kingdom Metazoa; phylum Chordata; class Mammalia; order Afrosoricida; family Tenrecidae; genus Nesogale; species Nesogale talazaci. Next base: position 117,388 of record PVJH01003836.1, on the reverse strand, counting down.
TCTCTTTTTAACATAATAATTCTCTCTTCATTTTGAGATACCTGTCAATGTTTACTTAATAGAGACTTTGTTTGCCACTCGTGCCAGGCACTACTGGGCTCCTAGAAGCACAGTTTTGGGCTTGTGGAAGTCATGGCATCATTGGTGAAGCGACAGCACCCTGAAGGAAATGGCACTGGTCCTGTGAAGTGCTATAGAAGCACGTGCTGGATGAGCAGCACGGAAATGTGGGAACTCTTAAGAGTCACCTGAGGCAGAAGCTCAGCACAAATTGGTTTAGAAATTAGAAATTAGAAATTGACAGAGAAGTCTTCAAGTAGTCTGGCTTCTGCCACGGGTAGAGCCTAGTGTTCAACCGAAATCTCCCAGAACATAGACCTTTGTCTAGGCTCCATTCTCCTCAGTGCTAGCTTTGCTCCAAGACACACTTTCCACCCCCACCATCTTCACCAGTCCTGGCAAAGGCAGCTGCCAGCACCTTCAAGTTTATATTCTACCAACCACGCTGCTAAAGCAGAAAGGGTAGACCTCTTTCTTAATCAATTCAGCAAAAATTCCAAAGCAGTGTCATTGTCCTGGCTTAAGTCAGCATGAAGTGCAGTGTGATTTCCCAGAAGGAAATCAAGATGTCGCCACCTGAAGCAGCAGAAAGATAGGAATCATGAATTATCATGGAAATAAAGAGGAGAGGAGGTTCCGGTGGAATGAATGATGACAGAAGACTCTCAATGTCACCTGAGCAGCCGCACTTTCAATTTCAGACTCAATATAGAATGAGTAAGATTTGGAGAACAAGAGAAAAGACAGGCACAATAAGGGTGTGAGAGAAACAATGAAAAAGGCAGAAGTGGAAATAGGCACCAACGATCCATGTTCAGCACAGCATTCTTCAACCTACCCTTCCCAAAGTGTTTCTTCCTCTGCTCCTGTCCCATCTCAGTTAATGCCAGTGCTGTGCTTCCTCCCTCAGATGGATACCTGCTTATTCCTTTCCTTCACTCTCCACATCCCTTCATGTGCTCCATGCCACCTAGACCCAACAACTATGTCTCATGTCTGTCCCTCCTTTTAAGGCTCTATCTAAAGTGACCTCTGATGTGACCTTGGACAATAGCTTCTGAATTTCCATTTTGGAACCGTTTACTCCACTCTCCAGACTGTGGCCAAAATTAGATGCCTAAAACACCTGATCACCTGGTAATACAGTCATTTCAAATCCTCTAAGGTTCCCTAACATACAGAGCATAAGCAATATAAAAGGCCCTAAAACCAGCCTTCTCGACTACAGACTTACCAAAAAAATCATTCTCTGAAAAGATTCTTTCCATTCCCATGGATCGTTGGTGCCTATTTTCACTTCTGTCTTCTTCATCTGAATGATCTTTTTCATTCAACAAGTGCACCTCCCAGTTCCTGCTCAAGTATGATCTCCACCTTTCAATGCTTCCCATCCAACATTTACTTTTCCTCTTGCTCGCCACCCCTTTCACGTGTTTATACCATTATCCCAGCCATTTCTGGAGTAAACTTGTTCTAAACATATATGCTCACATCTATCTTCCCCCACTGTATTCTGAGAACTTGGAATACAACTTCATATGTTTAACATAGAATATTAAGAATATAATTTAAAAATATATAAATACATGCAAGGGTTAGAAATATGGTTTTATTGAGTCTCATTTTTTAAAAAGTAGGTAAGTCCTTTCCACTGACTTAGAGGGAAAATGTTGGATAGGACTTTCATAGGCAAATTGTGAAGAATTTGATTGGGAGATATTAATTGGTTTGCAGTTGGGCTAATGCAGTGGAGGTCGTGTGCCAGAACAAGGAAATGAGAACATCACTGAAGAAACACTGATAGAACTGAGAAAGACTTCATTGCAGAAAAATTAAATAATGAAAGTTGAGAGTAGATTTGACAGGGTTAGGAAACATGATCAAGTTGGTTCTGAGACGGGCAAAAAACGTGAACCTGAAACCAGTGGCTGAGGTTCCAGAAAAACAATAAGCGGGAAGGAGTGAGTCCTTCTTTCCCTCCTAATGGCAGAGACAGATTAGAGCCAGATGCCCAGCCTCGGCCTCTCCCGATTGAATACAGAAGCATTTGGAGTAGAGAGATACTAGATAGATGACCAGCAAAATATCCTATTTTATGTCACTTTTAGCTGATTTCAATTTTTCATCTTAGAAGCAGACTAGTCCTGATATTTTAATGCCTCTGATTGCTGTTTCTGAAATCCCAATAGCTGGTTTCACCCTTGCTTATTTTGTTGCTTTGGGAACCGACCTCATATATATAGATATATATCTATTTTTGTTTTCTCATTAAATTCTTGCTTTCTAATTACCCTCACTGTCTTTTATCCTGCTTGCTCCTGAGAATGTTGATATTTTACCAAATGCAGAAAATTTTGTTCTCAAATTTTTGAAAATAATATAGTTACTGTTTTTTCCAGATAAATTCCTTTGCTACTAAATATTCTGTCTTGCTTTAATTAAAACACAAGATGATTTTATTATTTGTGTTTCATTAAGCATATTAATAAATTCAAATGCTTAGTTCTTTTATAATTTTGCTTTCTGAACTAATAAAGTTTTATTTTTAAGAGAATTAGGATGTTTCATTAAATAAAACTGCAAAAGTTGAATGTGGGAAATACAGAAAATGTGTAGGTACCACTATAGTATATTCCACATTTCCATTAAAAAAGCGGGACTGATTCCAACATTAAATTGGTAAACCTATAAATAACTAAATTTTAAATATGAATTCTGTCTTATTAGCCATATGATGAAATATAAGAAAATTAAAATTTAGTAAACTATATCTCACATCACATTATGTGTTATAACTACTTTGAAAGTATTTATTTTTGTTTCCTGTTTTAGAAATTCATTAACGTGCTCTCCTGAAGAAAACGCTAAAGCGGCAAGAACTACTTATTAGCTATTTTGTTGCCCAAGAAAGAGTTGATAGCATTTTTCAGCAAATGGATTAGAAGTATTTTTATAATATATATACAATGTACTCATTAACTTTAATCACAAAATAACAAATTTCTTCCAAATATAAATTTCTTTTAATTCTGCATATTTGTTTGTTCTTATTTCATTACTAGAAATTTTAAGAAATCTCTGATTGGGAAACAGATATGTCACTTTCAAGTTATTATTCCAACAAATCACCAATTATTTCAAAGAGTTAAAAGAGCTTGCCTAGTTTCTACCTCACCTCAAATTTCAAGTATTTTGAAATGTCAGGAGATCATGATTTTTCTCTGTTAAGAGGGGTTTCTTTCCAAGGAGCTAAACTAGGCCTGTTGGCACTGTTCAGTCAGTGGTGGAATGCTAAATCAAAGCTCAAAAATTCCAAGTTCACTGTCCTTGAGTTGATACCAACCTACAGGAGAGGGTGGAGCTTCCCCTGTGGGCTTCCGAGACTGTAACTCTTTACACTCATAGGAAGCTTCAGCTTTCTCCTGTGGAGCCCCTGCTGGTTTTGAACCACTGACTTTGTGGTTAGCGGTCCAGCATGGAACCATTACACCACAACAGCTGGCAGTGCTTTAAACAACACAGCTGCTACAAGGGACACAGCTGGGGTGTTCAGGTAAAAATTACAGCCTGGGAAGTCCTTCAGTGGGTGACCATGAGTGAGAATCTACTTGATCACAGCGGATTTGGTTTGAAGTCAGTATAAAGGCATGCTGGTCATGTGGTCAGTTATTTGTGGGGTCTGCTAACCACAAAGTCAGCAGTAAGAACCCACCTGATTCCTTGAGAGAAAGATGAGGCTTTTCGCTCTGGTAAAGTTGTACACCTCTGAAGTCAAAAAGAGCAGTTCTACTCTGCCCTACAGGGTGAACACGAGTAGGAATGGACTTGATGGCAGTGGGCTAGTTTTTTAAGTTGCTAAAAGGGAGCCCTGGTGGCACAGTGGTTGGACACTCGGCTTATAATCCAAAGGTCAATGGTTTGAACCCACCAACAACTCCATGGGAGAAAGATGTGCCACTTTTTGCTTCCATAGAGAAAACCTTAGGGGGCAGTTCGACACTGTCTCTTAGGGTTGCCATGAATTGAAATTGACTCAATAATAGGTTTTAAACTATTCTTATTCCCCTGGATCTTGGAAATGTGGGAGGACTCAAACTTTTCTCAGACTGAGTTGCTGTTTATCAGACCCCCAGTAAGCCTAGCAATTCTGGATTCATCACTGTTTCTGGGATAGCCAGACCCTAGCCAGAAGAAATGCACTTCAGCTTATCCTTCCTTCCCTCTTCAAACTCCCACTAACAGCATAACCTCCTTCAGCACACCAAGACAGATGCTTACTTCCAGGGGGTAAAACCAAGAAAAGCGCCCCCCCAAAACAAACAAACAAACAATAAACTCCCACAGATTAATGTAGCTAAAGTAGCCAGAGTCTTATGGGAGAAAAAGAATGTGTATGAAGTATTGAAAGTTTAACTGATAACTTCATCCAACTGACAATCAAAAGGTTGAAAATTCTATATTTCCTTAATAAAATTCTAATGGGGGCTGAGCCCCGGTGGCGTAGTGGTTGTGCGCGGGACTGCGACCCACTGGGACGAAGGTTCAATTCCAGCAGTGGGGCTGGGCCTCCTACTCCCACCACCGGAGAGCAGTGATACCCCCCCAAAAAATATATTAAAAAAATTCTAATGGGATTACATAAAGTAATTCTAATCCTAAAGAGTTCCTAATAAAGATATTCTATCCATATCCAGAGCAGGTCAACTTGACACTCACAAAAATTACCTTCCAGCAACTACCACTCAGCAAGATTTTGGGACAACTGAGAAAATTCCACAAAGCCCTTACTTTTGCTCTTGTACACCATTTCCTCATATACCCATTCCAGAACATTTGCTATATTTGTTTAGCAGAAATATTCACTAGGTAGTAAAGCAGTATACAAATGTATAAATATTAGGAAAACATTTGTAATTGGCATGTGGTTCAGATGAGCAAACTTTTTTTTTTTAGCATTTAGTAAATTTCAGGCATTCTTCTTCTAGAGCAGTGATTCTCAACCTTCCTCATGCCTGACCCTTTAATATAGTTCCTCATGTTTTGGTGCCTCCTCAACCACACAGTTATTTTCGTTGCTGCTTCATAACTGTCATTTTGCTCCTGTTGTGAATCGAGCAGTCCCTGTGAAAGGGTCATTGGACCCCCAAAGGGGGTCCTCAACCTATAGGTTGACAATCACTGCTCTGGAGAGTGTGACCACCTCACGGCATAAGACACTGTAACGATCTTTCAAGAGTTAATGGGGGAAATAGTTGTGCCAATGGCGACTCTCAAACGTTTGTGATGTGAGTGAGAGAAAGATGTGAGGTGCCAGAGAAGCACAGAAGAGCGGGGAGGAAGTATCCTGTGTGGCTGAAGATCGATGAGGGGCAGGGATTAGAAGAAGAGTGTTGAGAAATAAAGTATGAGGCTAGTCAAAAAAGGGTGTAATAGCAGAGAGAAGGTGTAATCACAAAAGCAAAGGCTGAAAGACCACGAGACAGCCAACTCCTTGACGGCAGGCACTGTGCCTATCTCAGCATTTCCCCCACCATCGAACCAATGCCAGGCACACGTATATGCTTATTCATGATTTGGTGGAGGAATGAAGCGTGGAGTGTGGGGAAATCCACAGGCAGTTTGATATTATCACAACACCAGGTCTGATGTAAAGAAAGGACAGAGACCAGTTTCGGAGAAGTGCTATGTCAAAAGGTGACTGAGAATGATGCCACCGTTTAACTAAGTGACTGCTGCAGCACTTCTTGCATGTGTGCTCAATGAACCTACAATGTATTTGAACTAAGTTCCTCCTTTGGATTTCACTGCTCTTTGGAGATGGCAGTGATCTTACCAAATATACCTCCTGGATGCGTTGGCTCCGTAAAGTGGCCCATTTTGAAAGGAACAAGAAAATATAAGATTTTCCCAAGCACAAATCCTTCAATCGTGGTCAGAACTCTGGATATTTGAAGTGGGAAATCCACCTGCAACAGTTGGAGTGTCACCCATCTTCCATGCTCATAAATGGTCTTTCTCTGTTATGTCAACTAGCAAGGGATAGCTATTCTCAAAAAATAAAAATAAAATAAAAAAGAGGAGGAAAAATTTATTCCCTTAACCCCCCTACCCCAGAGAGATCCCATGAAAGACCACTGCATCACTGCCCTGGTGGGAGTAGGAAGCCCAGCATTGCTCTGGGAGTGCTGCTGCTGGATTTGAACCCTGTGGACTGCAGTCCCACACACAACCACTGTGACACCGGGGCTCAGTGCTTCTTATCACATTAATTGTAGGTCCTCATACAGTACAAGAAGCCCTCATGGTCCAGTAGGCAAGCACTAAGTTGATAATCCTAAGGTGAGCAGTTTGAACCCATCAACTGATGTGGAAAATCTATTTCCACAAAGACTTACAGCTTTGGGAACCATATGAAACAGACCCTAAACAGGATCGCTATAAGTCAGAATCACCTTGGGTTTGGCTTTGTGTTTTAAGTCAATACACCTACTTTTCACTTATTGACTATCTCATTATCCAACATTTCACATTTATAACACTAGCATAACCCCCCCCCCACACACACACACACACAAACAACTCCATCCTTTTATTTTGTTCATTCAAACTTATGGTTGGTAGTAATGGATACCCAGGCGATGGTCAAAGGAACGTGTCAACTTGGCTGGGCCACGATCTCAGCAGTTTGGCAGTTATGCAAAATGATATAATCATCCTCCGTTTAGTGAGCTGATGTGACCACGCTCCATTTTCACATAACATTGATTTTCACCATAATGACCTGGTCTTACATAGACTGATAAGTGAGGAGTAGGTTTAGTTTAGTGATAATGATGAAGTAAACCCTAAATTAGAAAATTCCTCTTGAAAACGAGATAGTTCTTCCAGGAATGCTGTTTACATGTGACATGCTAACTTTAGTATTAAGGGCTATGTGCACTTCTGTTTCTCTAACATGCTTAACACTCTATGCCATGGTAAGTGCTGAATAAACTATTTAAATCATAGGTTTTCAAATTGCTCCCTTTTCAGAAAAAAAAAATTAATGCCCACCTGGCAATTAAAAACTTTGTATGACAGCCCATAATCCAGGATAAAGTATATTTATCTGTTTTTGCAGCTGCCCCACCCTCATCCTCCATCCCCCTGCATGGACATGGTATCCCCCATTTTGGGAAATACTAAATAAACAAATGAGTAGGTCGCATAATGAAACAGTTCCTCCAACAGAGTTTTGAGATTACAAAAAAGCACTACCAAGTAATATAGAAACTTCACTGTATTCTTATAATCTTATCATTTCAAATGACAGCGTGTCAAAGTCACAACTGGTAATAGACCAAGGAGTTATGGTTATTGTAGTAATATTCTCAGTGTCTATGAGCAAAAAACATAATTCTTTGGGGGCAAGATATTTACGAGTGTTTCTAGCTGTTGTATGCTAAGAATATTTTCCTTTTTTCCCCCTTTAGAGTAAGTAATTCACACATTTAAGCAGATGATTCTTTATATCCATAAATTCTTCCCAGGAAGCTGAAGACATTTTAAGGTGTTTTTTTTTGTTTTGTTTTTTGGGGAGGCATCACTGCCCTCTGGTGGTTGTGGGAGCTATCCAGTCTTGCTCCTGGAGAGCTGCTGCTGGATTTGAACTGGGCTGCAGTTCCGCACTCAACCCCTATGCCACCGGGGCTCAGCCAGACATTTTAAGTTTTTCTATTGAAAATTTCTAATGATTAAAATATTGATTTAATTCATACTTTAAAAGTTTATTTGATATAAGAACCATAGCAAGAAATATATTCTATGGTGAAAAGGCAAGTGATTTTCACTGTGTGAAATGCATAGTACATATTGACAAATAATCATCTTTATCATTAGTGTTAATATGCCCAATACTTTATTTTTGTTTCTATTTTTAAAAAGTTTCATTGCAACATAATCCAAATACCATATAATTCAATATCAAGAGTCATGCAATCATTATCACAATCTATTTTAGAACGTTTTCTCCTTTCTTGTACTCCTTGTTATTATCTCCCCATTTCCCCCTCAACCTCCCTACCCTACCCCAAGAAATTATTAGTTTGATTCTTGTCTTTATAGATTAACTATCGTGGATTTCACATACATGTCTAATCAGGGGGATCTTGAAATAGTGTTCAAAATTAAGAAATTAAAAAGCAACACTCAAGATCTACATCCTCCTTTTTTATCTTTAAGCTACCTGAACATACTGTTTGTAATTTAAGGCTTTTAAAATTTTTCATATTTTGTGTGGAAATTTACAGAGAAGCTAGTTTTTCTTTTAAAAAGTCATAGACATTTTACTTCATGCCATTCCTTACAAGGTAACTACATACAACCTGCCTCCTCCCTGTGTTGACCATTTGCCCTTCTTGGATTCTGTACTTTGTCCCTATGTATACATGGCCCTTATCTCCAATGGTTTGATTATTCTAAGGAGTGCTTATCTCCCTAGTTCTAGTGCTCGCCTTACCAACCTCTCTACGGTTTAACTGAAAGCTGAGTCAAGAGTCACCTTTAGTACCAGGATAGGCAATGAAGGGCCAAAGTCTCAGGGGATCCAGGAGTTTCTATATGGCTAGGGCTGGAGGCATTTTATAATTTTGAGTTTTGTTCCACAACCCCCACGCCCCACCCCAGGCCCTTCTCATGTGATCTCTTTCAGGGTGGTTGGTTGGCAGTGATATCTGGGGACCATCTAGTTCTTCTGGTCTCAGGGTCATGGAAGTCGAGGGGGTTCTTTTGAACTAATTGTTTACATGCATCTTTGTTATATACTCTTAAGTGGATGTGAACATTATCAACAAAACAAAGCAAAGCCTTGTCACATTGATTTGGTCTCAGACCATCCGCTGGGACACACAGAACTGCCCCACATTGTTTCCATTCTCTATGGAAGCAGATGGCCTCCTCTTTCTCCCATAGAGCAGAGGGACTGGCTGTTTCCAGCAAAGCGGTTAACCATTGGGCCTCCGGTGCTCATTGGAATGGATTAATAGGAAATCTCTATTTTGCATAGAGCAATTACCACGAAGAAGGCTATCTCTGGAGAATATGCATATTAATCAGACTGTGAAGTGCTGCCCTGGTTGAAAGGATTGAAAAAAATAAACAAAAGGCTGGCTAGGAGGGCATCATGATTGTCTAGATGTACTGAAATAGGGGAAACTGAAGAGAAAATTAGATCAGACTCACTTGGTAACAGATATTATTAGAAAAACATTCCAACAGTGGGAGGAAAAAGTGGTGGGTGGTTGTTATGCCTTAGTTCTTCATTCTTTTTCCTCCCCCTAAAGGAAAAGGGCAAAGGAGAGGAGGTGACAGGCCCCCAGCTTCCTGCTTTCCTGCCCCTTTTGTTTCTTAAGCGAGTTTCTAGCAAATACGATGACTTCTGGTTGCACATGACAGACAGTCCACCTTTGTTTTCCTCTGAAGCACTGTTCCCCATTGGGATCACAAAGAAGATTCTGACTGGACTTGAAGCTGACAAACGCATCTCCCTAAAAACATCCATGGATTTTACTGTTGGAGTGTCTTCAACACATCTGCACACGCACCTAGCATTTGATTTGAAGAATCGTATACCAGGCAGGCTATGTCAGAGAGGGTTCTCTAGAGAAATAAAACAAGGGCACTAGTAATTCTCTTTATATATTTATACAGAGAGAGGGTATATAAGAAAAGAAAGACACAGTTAACTAATCTATAGAGCAGTACAAATAACTCGGTGCAACTCATTTGTGTGAGGCAGCTAGAAGACTGGCAGTCCTTCAAGACTTGAGGGCCGCTGAGTAGTCCTGTGTAGAGCAATCCAGGCTATCTGGTTACAGGCAGCAAACAGCAGAGCAGGTCGCCAACAGTCAGCCAGATGACAGAGTCCGACAGTCCCCAACTCAAGAGATGTATATCCCAGGTGCGTCATGAAGTAGGGCTTGAAGGAACCTCAACTCACAGCAACACAGTCCACGATGAGGTGTCCCATGAGTAGTGTTGCTTGGAGGTCGAGGCACAGGACGAACATAGCAGCTAGCTGGTCCGAAGATCCAAAAGCAAGAGAGAGGGCGGGACTCGCTGAGGCCTTCCTATCTCTGCGCTTCATTCACTTCATCCCATGTGTTCATTGGCCATGCCGTCACAACAGACCTATCTTCTGTGGCCATGTTGGCATAACAAACCTACCCATCACACAGGCACTAATAACCAGATTTTACTGGCGAGATAATTGATGCTACAACTTACATGAGGTCAAGGCCACTATGGACCTCTTGGGTTCGGTGTTATTTTATTTTTCACTTGTCAGCACCCTGACGAGCGAGATCAGGAAACAACTGAGTGTTTTACATTTTCAATGCTATTTGCATGAGGCGCCACACATTTGCTCTTTGAAAGACTAAGAGGATTTCCATTCCCAGACCCTCTCTGAATAAGGCTGTTGCTGTTGTTGTTGTTGTCAGTGCCTTCTCGTTGGTGCCAATTCACAGCACCCCCAGGAACAAGAGTGCAAGACTGCCTGGTTCTGCAGCATCCTCAGAATGGTTCTTGTTTTAACCCATTGTTGCAGCCACCGTGTCTATTCCTCTTGCCAAGAGCCTGCCTCTTTTTCACTGCCCCTCTACTTTAGCAAGCACGATGTGCTTCTCCAAAGACTGGTCTCTCCTGAAAATGTGTCCAAAGTGTGAGAGATGAAGGGGCATTTTGGCTGTACTTCTTCAAAGTCAGATTTGTTTATTCTTTTGGAAGTCCGTGGCACTCACAATATTTTTCGCCAGCGCTATCATTTAAATACAGCAATCTTCTTCAGTTTTTGTTATTCATGTCCAACGTTCAAATCTATATGAGGCGGCTGAAAATACCATACCTTGCTTTAGGCGTGCCTCAGTCCTTAATGGACCATCCTTGTTTTTGACGCTTTAAAGCGCTCTCGTGCCACAGACGTACCCACTCTAACGTGTCTTTTGATATCTTGGCTGCTGCTTCCATGACCCCTGATTGTGGATCCAAGTATGAAGAAACCCTTGACAACTTGAATATTTTCCCCACTTACCATGATTTCACCTATTGATGCAGTTATGAGGATTTAGTTTTCTTTACATTGAATTGTCATCCATACTGAAGGCCGTAATTCTTGTTTTCATCATCCAGTGCTTCAAGTTGTCCACTTAATCCAAAATGTATCAGACTGTATTTATGGGCCTAATAGCAACATATATATTAGCCAAGAGTTATCATAGATAGAGAAGTCAAGACTTCACCATATCTTCTCCTGGGGAAATATTTCAAGTGAAAGACCCAAAAGCAAAGCTCAATGCCCCTGAGTTGTTTTACACTCACTGGGACCCTGTAGGACAGGGCCAAACCCCACCCCCACCCCCATCCCATGGGGGTTCCCAGACTTTAACTCTTTAAGAGAGTAAAAAGCCCCATCTTCCTCCCACAGAGCTGCTGCTGGTTTTAACCTTGTAGTTAACAACCCATTATGAAATCACAAGCCAAAGCCCGTGGACCATTCTTCTCTCCAGTTCCTACCTAGGTCTCTTCTGAAGACACTTGATTCACTCTCTAAAGTGCTTTTGTTTTTAATGTGGGTCTCTCTGTTTTTAGCAATAAAATTTACCACTAATTGGAGAGAGGTTTTAGTAGTTACTATGATGGAAAAATCATTTCTATATTTCATGGGAAGTTAATTCTATTTTAATGGAAAGGAAATATGAAAGCTGCCTTCATTTCTTAGGTTTCTCTATTCAACTATTGATCCTCTCTATTAAATGATGATTATGGTTAAAAAACAACAGCAATCACTAAAGATTTCCAGAATATTAAAATGTACTGTTTGAAAGCAAGCAGGCTTCTAGAATGGAAAGATCAATAAAGGAACTCATTAAAATTATCATCAGCTAGTCCTTTACTTTTTAATGTATCTGTCCGGAGCTGTCACATTCTGAGGCGTCAGGCTTTTGCTTTGCTTGATCAAGAAGTGAATGTGACTTTATGATCTGTAGTCAACCATGAACAGCTGCTCATTAATAAAAAGCTGTTAAAGTGCAAGCCAGAACAGCAGGCCTAAAATTGTGCTTGAGGGAAAACCAGGTAAAAAAGCCAGGGAATGGGGATGGGGGACCTTGAAGCCCTGTGCTGTATTTGCAAAGTCTGTCCTAATCCCTGGGTACGGATGTGAACCAGAGAGTTGATTAAGACTGTATTCAGACCCAACTGGAGACTCCAGGAGAACAAAGCCTACACAAACCAGTAGAATAGAGTGTTAGAAACTGATGCTGTTACTAACTCAGGCTGGAGCTGGGGGAAAAGAAGCCCAGCAGCCTTAAAGTGGACAAAATGATCTGGAAATAGAGCAGGCCAATCCAGAAAGAAAACTCTCATATACGAAGTTTCTCTGTGAGGTCCCAGCCCCTGACATTTGGTCCCTCCCCCTCTATCCCACACACAGGGCGGAGGACAGGAATTAAGAATGCCACTGATACCTTAAATTCTTGCCACATATTGTCACTAATTAAGGAATGCTGGTGGCATGGTGGGTAATGACTTGTGCTGCTAAGCTTAAGACCAGCAGTTTGAAACCACCCGAGGTTCCGGGAGAGAAGGAAGAGGCAAACACACAGCTTTGGGAGCCCCAGGAGCAGTCCGACTCTGTCCTATATGGGTCTGCGTGGACCAGAATCACCTGGATAACAGTACGGGTTTGATAACACGTGATTGTAGTGGCTACTCAACCATTAGTGTAAAGATGACTTAATAAGACTCTTGGAGATACTGGTAAAGTAGAATTTAAGGATGCAATATTTGGCAGGCTTTCCTGTCTTTGTTTGCTTGCTATGGTATTGAAATACATTCACTAGTTATTTTGTTTTGAAATGCTAAATTAAGAAAAAAAGAAGCCTGCAGAATAATGTAAAAGATGAAGCTATTATAGGCACATCATGAATTGAAGTAAAGGTATATAGACTTGCTAAGAGGGAAGTCTATTTTTGAAAGCATCTGCTTCTGCCAGGAGGCAGGCTAACAGATTATTAGAATATATGCAGTAGGGTGATGGCACTGTGCTTGTGCATTTGGGTTGAGTGGCCACCAGCCACTCCGTGGGAGAAAAATGAGGGTTCCACTCCCCTAAACAGTTTGAGTCTCTGAAACTCAAAAGGGGTCATTCTACCCTGTCCTTTTGGGCTGCTATGAATAGGCATCAACTCAGTGCCAGTCAGTCTGTGCTTTAATGGCAGTGGGGTGTTTAAGGAAGTAGATTTGGGTGATGAAGATGCAGCAAGTGTAAGAACAACGACTATGCATAAATATTTTCTATACATTAATGTACATAGTGTTCTGTGTACATTAGCTAGTCTGTAAAACAAGCAAGATTATTATGACCATTATAAGGATGGGTAGACTGGGGTTTAGAGATTAAACAATTGAATCCAAGGTTGTACAAAACAGAGCAAGAGTCATAGAAGCTTAAGTTTTTTTAATTTGGGGTAATATGTTCACATTATTAATAGGAATGTGATGCAGACTGGAATTGCAGAGTGGGCAGAGTTGGGGGTGCACTCAATTCCTCGCCATTGTGTCTATACCAACTCATATAGCAACCCCCTTGTGGGGTTCTGAGTATCAGTCTTCCCAGCAGTGGTTGCTGAATTGAACTGCAGACCCCTACACCCCCAGGGGGACACTAAGAAATGGTAGGACTAGATCCGGGTGGAAGAACAAAGGTACTGTATTGCCATCAATAAAGGGACAAAACGAAAACGCTGGTTTAGGAACAATTTGCTGCTTTCAAGCTTTGGTCATATAAACTCCTAGGTTCCCGCTACTCACAGTTGGTTTGCAACAGTGGAACAGAGAATTTTGTTGAAGGTCTTTCACACAAGGACGTAAAGACTCGAGCCTTTTAATAGCAAAACCCAGGAAGGTACTACACAGACTACAGAGAGAGAACTATGTGCGAATTGAAATTATGGACGCGTCAAGTCCCACTTTTTAACTGGCCAAAATTATCCAGGGGCGGCTGAGTGCTGAAGCAAACTTAGCCTTTCGTACCCCTCGGGCGGTGTAACCGCGGGAATCTAGCCTAACCAGATCTAAATCATCCTAAAACAATGAAAGCTCCCTCTGTTTATGCCACGCTGCTTTTCGTGATCATCCTGTTAGGTAGGGGAGTTCTGAGGGTGAAAGAGAAAGAGAAAACGCGAGGAGGACGGAGGGGAAGAACACTTTGCAAAGAACGTAGAGCGATCCCACTTGAGAGCTGATGTGACACCAGAGGCTGCACCACGAACCAGCTGGCCCCGCCAGTAGTCTCCGCAACCCCAGCCTCCAGCCATCGCCAGCCCCGACTCCCGCTGCTCGCCCCGCCCCGCAGCGTTCATTGGTTCTCGGCCCCGGCGCCGACGCAGCAGCCTCGCTCCTATTGGGTCTCGCAGTTCCTGGGGCGTGGTAAGGAAGGGAAGACCTGGAGACAAGCGAGCACCGCCTTCAAGGAGGAGGCGAAAGGGGAGGGGCGGAGGGAGGGGTTCCAGAGGAGGAGGCGGTGGCTATGGCCGCTGCGCGTGGGCCACGGCGGCAGCGGAGGAGCGCGCGCCCGGCTTTGAATGAGCGGCGCTGGGACTGAACGCGCGGAGCGCGAGCGCGAGGAAGCGACCGGCAGTGTGCGCGCGCACGCGCCTGAGTGCGCGCGCGCGGCCCGCGGCAGCTCGAAGCCTTCGCCGGGCGGGCTGGGAGGGGGAGGGGCAGGTGAGTGTGTGCGGCCCGTACGCGCTGGCCAGGGATTTCCCGACCCCCACCCCTGCCCTGGGGGTGTCATCTGCCCTTTAGCCCGTCGCCCTCCTAGCCCCACACGTCCCGCCCTCCCACCTTCCTTGTCGCCCCTCCACCAGGCCCTGCCCCGCGCCCGCTGCCACTCTGGGGTACTGTTTCCGGGTCAGGGTGACCTGGGGGGTGAGTGAGTCGCGGCCGGGAGCTGGGTCCGCGTGTGCAGCCCTCGCCCGGCCGCCACCGCGCGTGGAGGGAGAGGCCCGCGGGGCACTGGCCTGGCCAGCCCGCGCCGTAGGTCCGTCCCCACGGGAAAGCTGCGGGCCCCTCCTGCCCCACCTTTCCGGCCCGCACTTCCGAAAGAGGCTGTTGGAAACCCGCACCCCCCACCACGGGGCACCCACCTTCTGCCCTAGAACGTTGGCCTGACCCCGGGCGCATGGCTGCGCATTGTGTGACCTGCAAACGCTCACGTCGACGTGCTCATCTGCGCAGTGGAGAGGGTTGCCGGCCCCCCCCCCCCCAGCCCGGTCGATTTCAGAGGGGTGGTCTGAAGTTAAAAAGCATTTGAGTCGCGAAACTCGGGTTCCTCTTGAGCCATTTCCGAAACCTCCCAAGAGTCAGAGGGTGCACTTAATTGAGGGCCTGACCCCTTACCAAATACTCAGCACCAAATAGTCGCCTGTACTATGGGTTCGAATACCCCTCTTCTATTTCTCCTGGCTTGCTTGGTGCTGCCGAACTCTAGTTTTTGCATAGGTTTTTCCTTTTGGAAGCTTTGTCACTTCCTAAATTTGGAGAGTTAGAAAGTTGGAGGCTGTGAGGGACTGTATGAGAGATGTCTTCTTCCCACGTTGGTGTTTACAATTTTTAGAAATTTGAGTGGTTGAAGTTTAAGCCATAAGAACATGATCAGTCTCCGGGAATGTATGTTTTCTTGGCGTGTACTCACTCTCATCCTGGACTTGGTTAATGGATTGTGATAACAGTCGATGTGCGGAAAGGATCTTACCAGCAATTTACAGCCATTGTGAAGAGGGAAGAGATAATTGATCAGTTTTTAAAGGCAGAGTTCTCACTAAACATTTTAGGTGAGTCTTACTTGACACAGCTTAGTAATTCCCCAGAGATAGTGTTACTTCCATGTGTTTCATGATTTGAAATCTCTTTTTGCTATTGTAAGAGCTTGTTTTCGTATTTTCCTAGGAAATTTAAGGGACTTTAAAACCTTTTTAAGAGTAGAGTGTAGATTAGCGTTCTTTAGTTCGAGAAAATATTTTGCCATGCTGAAATACAAATTAGCTCTAGGTACTTTTTTACCACATTGTTGATGTAGTGGGCATTTCAACATTGGGAGCAGTGGATATGGGCTTAAATTAAAAAATACGGAGTAGGATATGGCCTCAGACTCTCAATCCTCGATGAATAAGTCTTTCTACTGTCAGTTTTACCTGGTGAATGGGGACATAGTGGAACTTACCTCTCTGGTTATCTTTTTTTGGGGGGGGTATCACTGCCCTCAGGTGGTCGTGGGAGCTACCCTCTGGTTATCTTTAAGATTCCATTGGGTGTTAAAACATATGTCAACTAGAACAGTGTTTCTCAAAGTGGGAACCTACTCTTTGGGAGTGAGGGGTGGGGTGTTGGAACAATGGGAGGCAGGGCCTGTAAAAGCAGGTGTCTATTCTCTATCTTAGATTATGAACTATAGCACAGAAGTGTTTAATTGTCGGGGGCTCTGAGTAATTTTTGCTGTAAATGAGATGATTGTATGTACAATCGTATGTACATCGTATGTACATCGTATGTACATCGTATGTACAGAACAATATACTGCCCAGTCCTGTGCCCTCACAAATGTTACTATGTTTGAGCTCATTGTCGAGGCCACTGTGTCATCCTTTCTTGTGAAGGGCAGTCCTATTTTTGCTGCCCTTCTACTTCACGAAGCATGATGCTCTTCTTCAGAGACTCATCTCTCTTGACAAGATGTCCAAAATATGTGAGAAGAAGCCTTGTCATCCTTGCCTGTAAGGAGCATTCTGGCTGTACTTCGTCCAAGACAGTTTGAGGTGTGTGTGTGTGTGTGTGTGTGTGTGTGTGTTTACAATCCATGGTACTTTGAATATTCTTTACCGGAATCATAATTCAAATGCATTGATTAAAAGTAGTCAGTGTCCAACTGTCACACTCGTAGGAGGCAGTGGAAAATGCCATGGCTTGTTGGGCAGACCTAAGCCCTCCCAGCAACTCCCTTGATTCTCAACCCCTCAAAGTGGCTTTGTGCTGCTGACTTACTGACTGCAGCTTGTCTTTTGATCACCTGATTGCTGCTTCCATAAGCACTCATTGTGGACCCAAACAAGACCAAATCCTTGACACTGTCAGTCTTCGTTCATCGGGATGTTAACTCCTGGTCCAGTTTGAGATATTTTTGTCTGTACATTGACTTTTAATCCATTCTGAAGGCTGCAATGATTTTGGGAACCTATATCCTACACACATTGAGAGCTCATGGCATATTAATGTCTCATCAAATATTTTCAAGGTACTACTATGTGTCTGTCATTGTCTAAGACCTGGAAATATTACATTGGTGAAGATAGATGAGTCCTTACCTTTGTCTCCTGCATTTTAGAGGTGTCAGAGTACAGTGTGAATAAGCTCATGTCACTTGAGTGATCAACACAGCACTTGAGGGCCCTGGGTCAGAAGCATTTCCCAGCAGGTGTAGATTACCGTTAGCCACTATCAAGTTGGCACCCATTCGTGGTGATTTATATTTCATAGATAAAATCATTGCTGAGTCCTGTGTCATCTTCATGATTGATCAGATGTGGCTATTGTGTCAATCCAGCTCATTGAGAGGGCCCTCGTTTTCATGGGCCTTCTGCTTTTTAGGCCCGTTTGGCCTCCGGTGGCTGGTTTTTCTAAGAAGTATGTTCTCCTGGGGTTCATTTTGCTGGACTGCCTACTGCTGGATCCCCAACGTTTGCTTTAGCTCCGGTATTGAAGAGTGCTTCAGCCCATAGCCTTGGGGAGTCTGTCGGTCTCTATGAGACAACTATGGTCTTTTTTATGATTTTGATCTACATTGTTTTCCTACTTTGTCCAGGGCCGCCATCTCTTGAGATCTGGATTTGCGGTGTCTATAATGGTAACCAGGCACCATTGAGTTCTTCTGGTTTAGTGAGGTATTCTTGTCTTTTGAAGTAAATAGACTTTCGATCATTTAATATTGAATTACATAGACTTAGGTCTATACTGCATGGCTTAAGTCTACTTAGGTAGACCCATGGGGTGTGGAAACATAGGAAAATATGCATACTTTTTGTGCTTTTTTTTTTCTCTGTAAAATGAATAAGGTGGATTGGTAGGTAAATGAGCTAATAAATAGGGGCCTGTCCATGAATTAGTTCATGTCTTTCATTACAGCAATAAGTTTTCCACAGAATGATGATATTCTTTCTTCTTTGGGATGAATTCCATTATATAATTAGTAATAGTCCCACTGTGTTAGTCCGGGTAGACTAGAGGAACAAATTTCATGGACACGCATATAGATATAAGGAAAAGGTTTATATACACAAAAATGGAACACTGAGAAAGCATCCTAGCCCAGTCCAGCTCAAAGTCATAAGTCCGATATTAATCCATATGCCCAAAATCAGTCTATGAAGTCTCCTTCCATCTCACAAAGTCACAGGTCAGTGGGTGCAGAATCCCAGCACTGGCGGGGGTCTTCACATGGCTCCTCGCTTCCAGGCCTCAGGGTCCATCAACAGCAGAAGCAACTCATCGCTGGCAGAGGTCTCCATGTGGCCACCCCAACTTCAGAGGTCTGGCTCTATCAGGACAAAGCCATGTGGTCTCTCCACTGGCTCCTCCAGCTTCTCAGACACTGCCATCTTGTCTTGTCCATGATTCATTGTCTCTAAGACTAACTCCCAATAACTGGGGAAGATAGCTTCTCATCTTCACGAGGGAAATATCGCGAGATTTCCCAGAAGTCTCAGGAGAAAGCCATGCCCACATAGAGGCCTCATTGGCTACTCAATGGCTATCTCCAGATTAACAGGCTAGACTCCACCCCTACATTCCAATCATAAAATTAACATAAGCACATGACTGCCACACCCATATAACTAATTTTATGTTGGAGAAATTTTTTAATTTCTAGTTGTGTTTAAAATCATTCAATTTGACAGGTACTTATTGAATAACTACAATTAATGGGTGGGTGGTTGTTAACTAGACACTAAATGAAATTTATTCTCTCCTTCAGTAATCCTGAGACCACTCACTTCAGCTCAAATAGTAAATAAATAGCCGTTTCCCATTACAATCTTTTCCTTGGGCATCTTCCTAGTTCTATCCCCTTACCCCCAAACCACATGCTCTACCATGTCATGTATAGAGGCTTTCTTTTTTTGGGTGCCTCTGGTGGTCGTGGGCACTACCCAGTGCTGCTCCTGAGAGCTGCCACTGGATTTGAACCACCAAACCCACGGGCCACAGCCCCGCACTCAACCACTTACACCACTGGGGCTCAGCCCTAGATGCTTTCTTTAAAACACTTTTATTCCAGAAAATTTATTCCAAATTTTAATTTGTCTAGTAAATAGTGAAATTTTATTTCCATTTGGTCGAGACCAATCGGTTTTAAAATGAAGCTTTTATCCATCATGCTAATTGTTCAGCTCTTTCTACCTGTAATGAAGCATCTCTCTTACTTTGCAAACGGTGATGGGAAGTGCTAGCTGAGTGAGAAACAGTGCAGGATGAGTGAGCAGGGCAAACGGGGGGTAGAGAAATCACGGGAATACAAAACAGTCCCCGGGTGGCACTTATGGTAAAGCCCTCTGTACTACTAGCTGTTCTGACACGCGATCTGCTTCCCAAAGGTCACAGTCTCGAAGATAATGGAACAGTTCTCCTTTGCACACGTGCTCACTGGAAGTCAGAATCCAGTCAATGGCCATAACAGCTTCACAGTGTAACATAGGAAACAGTAATGAGCGAAAAGATTGAAAAGAAGAAGACTTTGTATTAGTCCAGCCAAGAGGTGAGATGATGATAAAGGCTTAGGACATTGGTTCTCAACCTTCCCACTGTCACTGCCCTTTATTACAATTCCTCAGTTGTGGTGACCCCAACCACAAAATTATTTTGTTGCTACTTCATAGTTACAAATTTTTTCTTTTTTTCTGGGTAGTTTTTTTTTTTTTTTTTCCACATCACTGCCCTGGTGGGAGTAGGAAGCTCAGCCTTGCTCCTGGATTGCTGCTTCTGGATTTAAACTGTCAAACCTGTGGGCCACAGTCCCACACACAACCACTTCACCACAGCAGCTTCTGGATAGTTAATTTTAATAAAATAATTTTGCTACTGTTATGAATCAGGTGACCCCTGTGAAAGGGTCATTTGACACCCAAAGGGGCCACAATCTGCAGGTTGAGAACCACTGCTCTTAGGAGATTGCAATAGAGATTAAGAATAATATAGGCAGCATATGGAAGTAAAACATCATTTTGGTGCCTAAAGAATAAGGGAGTTAAAATTGTTAGATATTATTGTTAGAAAACTTTGCTGTGCTGTTACTGTACCTATAAAAGCCTATATGCCATTTCCAACCATTACACTAGAAAAGCTGTGGTTTATTTTGCTTGTTTTTGGAAGGACCTAGCCAGTGGTATTTCTGTAAAGCAATTAGTATTAGGTACTTTGAAGAAGAATCAGTCTGTGCTATGAAGATGATATAAACTTGTTGAAAGTGAAGAGGTCTTGAAGGTTTTCCTGATGAAGATCAAGGATTGTAGCCTTCAGTGGAGAGTACAGCTCAATACAGAAGACTAAAACCCTTACAAATCGACCGATAAGTAACTCCATTATAAATGGATAAAAGGTTGAAGTTGTCAAGGATTTCATCTGGCTAGGATCCATAATCCGGGCTCACGGAAGCAGCGGCCAGATCAAAAGACAAGCTGCTTTAGGCACGGATGTCACTTTGAGGTCTAAGGTTCGCCTGATCAGCGCCATGGCATTTTCCATTCCCTCATGTATGTGAAGTTGGACATCAAATAAGGAAGACTGGAGAATCAGTGCTTTTGAATTACAGTGCTGGCAAAAATACTGAAAGTACCATGAACTGGCTGAAGGACAGTTGAGTCTGTTTTGGAAGAACTACAGCTGGAAGAAGCACAACTGTCTCCTTAGAGCCCAGGATGGCGAGACTTCCATCTTAAGTACTTTGAACATGTTGCTCCGAGGTACCAGTTTCTGGAGAAAGACATCGTGCTCAGTAGAGTAGAGAGTGAGAGAGAAGAGGAGGAAGACCTGCAATAAGACGGAATGGCACAGTGGCTGCAACAATGTGCTCAAACGGAAGAACCACTGCAACACGGGTGAGGGACAGAGCATGTGGGCACGTGGGCACTTTAAGTCGGAAGTGCGTCTATGACACAACTCCTTCAGGCTGGCCTAATGAATGCTGACAGAGTAAAGCTTACTGAGCCTTGAGTTCCTGCTCTGGCACAACTTAGAATGAGAAAAAATAGCTGGAAGCATCCATTAATAATTGGAACATGGAATGAACAAAGAGAAGTTTAAAGTTGTCAAAAGTAAACTGGAACTCATAGGTACTCTACACATTAAATTAGCAAGCAGGAATGGACTGGGTGTTAGCCATTTTTGTGCCAGACAATCATAGTCTACTATGCAGGGGATGGCAGAATAATGGTGACATCAATAAGTTCAACTCAAGCTCTATCCTGAAGTAGGGCATTATCAATGGTGGAGAAATGGCCACACACCTACAAAGAATACCTTTAATATACATTATTCCGATTTACTTACCAACCACTAATGGCAAATTTTTAAAAAATTGGAAATGTCAGCCCATTTTGCAGTCTGAAATTGATCAAACATACAATCAAGCTATATTATATTTACTGACTTGAATACAAACCTTGGAAACAGGAAGGATTGGTACCTGAAAAATGTGACCTCAGTGATAGAAGCAGTACTTTTGATGGCCTGGTAGAATTTTGCAAAGACAAATCGCAAATACTGCGAATATCCCTTTCAGCCACCTGAAGGGCAACTCCACACGTGGACCTCATCTGATGGAAACAGGAACCAAGATGACTCCTATTCGCTGAAAGAGAATAGGACTAAACCAGACTAAAACTTGCTCAAACCAAGTCAAACCAAGCCACCGCGTGCGTGTAAATCAGCCGGTCAGTTACCTGGACGCACACGGAGTCTCACTGTTTCCTACTGAGGCAGAACTGATACAGAACCTTTGAGTAAGCATTGATTGGATGGATGGCTCCTCACCACCACCGCCAGCACCAGAATTGGATTCATGGGCAGTGCAATAGCTGCTAAGTACAGGGTGAATAATGGAGGCCCTCCCCCCAAAAAAAACCTCCCAAATAGAAAAAAAGTCAACCTTTGACACCCTGTGGAGCATTGACACCCACGAGGCCTGCATTAGTCAAAGTTAACTTGAGATCAATTGGTCTTGCGAAGGATTGCATTTAAAGGCAGTGGGGTTGTGGAGGAGGCCCACAAGTTGCAGTCGTATGTAGCTCTCTCTCGCGAGCAGGACAGTTGACTTCAGTGTACCTTGTGAGTTGCCATTGAGTTGATTCCTCAGTTTCCTCATTGAGAAAATTAAGAAAATTGATTGTATTAAATTTTTGCAGCCTAGGATTCAGATTATTTTAAATTGTTGCTCAGTTATCTTCTTTCTTTGATTAGTAAAAAGCAAAGAAGAGCTGAAACAGACGTTCCATTATCAGAGAACTCTCAAGTTTGAGGAGATCATCGGGGAGAGAGCAAGAGCTATATAGACTGTAATCTTGGGTTTTGATTTAATGTGTAATTTTCTCCACCTCTCGACAGTTAAAAAGTGACCAATTCTCATAGACTTAAATTTTATTGTTCCTCTTTTGTATTTATTCTGAAATTTCCCAGAGGGATTTTCTTGGTTGCTTGATGTATTCAACTTTGACTTCTGCCAAAATATACTTTCGAAAAAATTAAAATTAGTAGTGATCAGAACATATACTCATATACTACACACATATGATGTGCCAAAAATAAATGCATTACTGTGAAGTCTATTCCTACACATAGTGACCCTGTGCACAGGATGGAACTGCTTTCATGGGGTTTCCAAAGCAGTGACTTCTGGAAGCAGACTGCCATGTCTTTTTCCCATGGAGTAGCTTGTGGATTTCAGCCACCAACCTTTCAGTTAGTGGCCGAACATTGAAGCACTGCACCCCCCACAGCTCCTGACATAGGATATAGATGACTAGATGTGTTAAAGAACATTTGATATAGCTTGTCTAGAAGACTAGCAAAATAATAACCTTCTAACGTTTTTGAAACTTTATTTCTCCAGTACTATATTATGTAGATGTGACGAAAGACTTGCCTCTCAACTCTTGAAAACTTATAAAACCTAGTTTCATAAACTGCTGTTATGATTTACATCGTTATTTTAACTTTTACTGTATTAATCTGTTTCTAGAGAAAAGTTAAAGCTTATCATTCAGCTTTGCTCAGTACATAATTGAACTTTTCAACTTCACTTCAGAAGGGCGACTTATAAAAGCAATTTAACACACTTACCTTTGTGCCTTTCCCACAGGCTCTGCGTTTCATCATGGCCATCACACAGTTCCGGCTATTTAAAGTTTGCACCTGCCTAGCAACAGTGTTCTCGTTCCTAAAGAGGTTAATATGCAGGTAAACACATTTTATGTTCATAATATGAACTTCATATTGGCCTGTCTATTCCTTCTGGGTTTTAGTTAACTTTATAATGCCATAAGGTTAGGACATTCTATCTACTATTCTTTCATGTAACTGCTATAGGAAACATGGAAAAGTAGATGTTCTTAGTGTTTTTCCGAATTCTTCTATGTCCTATTAAAATAGCACACTTAATACTTAGGATTCCAACGATAAGTGAATCAGCTTTATTATTAGGATGGTTGAGAACCACTGGTTTAGAACTTAGTCATAAAGCTACCTCTCTGCAGTGGATGCTGGGAAACAGTCTCTAGCCAGCTTGCCATTTGACAGCTGCTAAAACTTAGAATGGCATTGGATCTATTAGACATCCTGGGGTGTGGATTTTAGACAGAGAGAGACTGACTCGGAGTAGGACAAGGATGGGAGTAGATGAAATGGAGACAACCATGGGAGGTGGGACAATCAAGTAAAGCAGAGGAAACCTTAGGCAGTAGCCTCTTGAGATCAGCCAGGAGGAGCACGGAATTGAGATTGTAGAAAAAACAGTGAACTAAGTGCACAAATGAACAGAGAATGAGGAAGAATAGTCGAATTTACTCTAAACAGAGTAAGAATGGTATTCCAGAAAGCAGGATGTCTAAAGAAGGAGTTATGTTATCAGCATTGATAGTTGTTTTTGTATCTGTCTTATCTAATATTTTTTGTAGTATAAATTACTTTTAGAAGAAGAAATTGAATTTCACGTTAAAATTATTTAAGCAGTTTTTTGTGGTTTCCGTACATTGCTGTTTTCGGTGTAAATGTATTTAGGATTAATTGCATGTGAGTTAAACTGATGTTTTGTTCAGATAGGCTCCTAGGGGTCTGAAGGAATCTTTCATGTGCTATAAAGTATCAGACTTTTTTTTTTTGTGGGCATCACTGCCCCCTGGTGGGAGTAGGAGGCCCTACCTTGTTCCTGGAGAGATGCTGCTGGATATGAACCGCCAACCCTGTGGGCTGCAGTCCCGCACACAACCACTACGCTACCGGGCCTCAACCCAAAATATCAGACTTATGCCTAAAATTGTAAGATATCTTATGACTTAACTAACCATTCATCCTTTAAACAAATTTTATTTCTATTTTTCTAGTGAAAATAGCTGACTTTATCAATTAACTGTTAAGTACATTTATTGTGCTTATTGGGAATGAAGCAAATGACTACTATGTTTTCTTGCTAATAATAGAACAAAACCCAACTCAGGGCCATCGAGCCAATTCTGACTCGGAGTAACCCTGCATAGCATGCGTACAAATGGGCATGGAGTGCCCATGTTGTTTGTGTACCTTGTGACATCTCCGGAAGTGAATGTCAACCTCACTCATTAGTCTGAAAATGTTCTTTTGATCATCTCTCTATGCAACTGCCATCACAATTCGTACGTATATCCATTATATGCAAAGCACATTTGTACACTTGTTACCATCATCATTCTCAAAACATTTTGTCCCCCTAGACCCCTGGTGTCAGCTCCTCATATTTCCCCACTTCCCCTCCTCCTTCCCCTCCCCCATGATCCCTTGATAATTTATAAATTGTTATTATTTTGTCATATCATACACTGTCTGATGTCTCCCTTCATCCACTTCCCTGTTATCCATGCCCCAGGAAGGAGGCCCATATGTAGCTCCTTGTAATTGGTTACCCCTTTCTACTCCACCTTCCCTCCACCCTCCCAGTATCGCCACTCTCACCACTGGTCCTGAAGGGATCATCTGTGCTGGATTCCCCATGTTTCCAGTTCTTTTCTGTACTATTATATATCCTCGGGTATAGCTGGATTTGTATGGTAGGATTGGGATCATGATAGTGGGGGGAGGAAGCATTTAAGAACTAGAAGAAAGTTGTATGTTTCATCGTTGCTATACTGTACCCTGACTAGCTCATTCCTCCCCGAAGCTCCTCTGTAAGGGGATGTCACTTTACCTAAAGATGGGTTTTGGGTCCCCAAACTGTACTCCCCCTCATTTATAATGATGTAATTTTTAGTTCTTTGATGTCTGATACCTGATCCCTTCGACCCCTCGTGGTTACAAAGGTTGGTTTGCCTCTTCCATTTGGACTTTGTTGCTTCTGAGCTAGATGGCCATTTGTTTACCTTCAAGCCTTAAGACACTATATCTTATGATAGCTGGGCACCATCAGCTTTCTTTACCACTTTTGCCTATGCACACATTTGGCTTCAGTGATTGTGTCGGGACGATGAGCATCATGGAATTGGGCAGAACTTATATAGTACACATATTTCTGCTTGGTGAGCATCTAGCAACTTGCGCAGACTTAGTACACTTAGTGGAGTTGCCTGCGAAAGTTCTGTAGCCACTGAATTTTTTCATAAAAGCAGTTTTGCTCATATCTCATGTTTTTGTGATGGCTGATTTAAGAGGATAGTGTGCAGCTGTGAAATTGTTTCCTGCTTGGGTAAAATCCCACAGAAACTATTGTGATGTTAAAGCTTACAAGGAAAGTGCTGTGGGAAAAGGTCCAAGTGCATGGCAGTTTTCTCATTTCAAAAAAGGTGGAATGTCGATTGATGACAAATCTTATTCTGGACATTCACCAACTTCCATGAAAATGTTTATTTGTGGTGCATTTGAAGTTTGCAGGTGAGACTGTTAATCAAGCTTTCTACTTAGAGGTTCTGAAAAGATTGCCTAACAGTGTGTGACAAAGAAAATCTGATTTGTGACAGATGGGGGACTGGTTTTGCCACCACAACAGTGTACCTGCTCATGCTGCCTTCTCATTTCACGAGTTGTTGGCAAAAGACTAGCATCCCTCTCTTGCCCCACGCACCTTACTCACCTGACCTCGCTTCTTGACTTCTTTTGGTTTTGTGAATGAAGAGGGACATTAAAGGATAGCAGTTTGACGACATGGAAGAGGTGAAGGAAAAACAAACGAGGGAGGTGCTGTCAGCCATTCAAACGGCTAAGTTTGAAAACTGTTTCCAAGAATGGAATTACAGATTTGACAAATGTATTACATGTAATAGAGAGTGCTTTGAAGGTAATAAGGTTGTTTTGTAAAAAATTTCGATACATACATAGCTTTGGGGAAGACATCTCCTGGTTTTGGGGGGATACCCCATTGGATGCTATAGGACCCAACAGGGTTCTTTTCTAAGAAGTCTATCCTGATTTTCAGCAGCCATGGTTGCTTACCAACTCCCACAAAAAGGCTTAGAATTAAATTAATGAGTAGTCATCCTTGGTAGCCCTACATGCAACCTCCAGTCACTAGATAAAACCGTCAACCACCCATTCAAGAATTCCGTGAGATGAGTAGAATGAGTGGATACAGTCTGAGATTCACTTGTTCACACCATCAGGAAAATTGAAATGGGTGACCTTTACAGAAGTCTGCAAGTAGGTGGAATCTGCTTGGGTAAAAATAACTCCAGAAACCATCTGTCATGTCTTCATGAAGGTGGGGAGTATGTGCGAACACAGTACCTATGAAAGATGCTGAAGGCAGGGATGATGACATTGGTTCAGAAGTCAAAGAAGAGCAGCTATCTCAACTCTGAGATATCTTAATCATAGTAGTGTCGAGGAGTCAAACCTTGACCTAGTAGTGTCAAGGTTTATGGGAGTCGGATGATGATGATAATGAGTGCAATGGCCTATTTTTGGATGAAAACCATTCTAGTGACAGTGTATTTCAAAGTCATCAAAATTTATTTCAGTTTTAAGATTTATAAAAGCAATAAGTATAATATCCTGTTCTTGTAATTCTAGACTTAGTACCATCTCTTAGGAATTTCTAGCTTTTCTCTGTTTATGCTTTTCAGTGTCAGCATGATTTCCCATTTCCATCAGGGCCTTTGCTTAGGAAACTAACCTTAAATGAAGTTTCCATGAGATCAGTTTTATTTCAGTAACATTAAATCCATTGGACACGTAAATTTAAATTGAAGTTGACAACATGTACAGAAATAATGATACAGCGTTCGGCAAAAGTAACGTGGGGGTGCTCAATTTGTAAAAATGTTTTATGCCAAGCATTCACTGTTGTCAGCCACTGTGGAGCTTTGGGGTTAACTCCCCTGCAACAATAGCCAGTCAACATCCGCTGTCATCAGCTGAGTTGAATGGATGGCAGTAAGTCCACGTGGAGGACTGGGCCCCTAGGGGTTTTAATGGAAAATTTTTTGGAAGGAGATTACCAGGCCTTTCTTACAAGGGGCCTTTGGATGGCTAGAATTAACACTTTGCAATACCCAGTACTTATGTAGCAGCACGTATCCTGGAGTGTCAGAGAAAAAAAAAAGGGGGAAATCTCAAAAATGGCCAAAAAGAAAAGAATGCTCACTTAGGGGATAATGACACTTGTACAGATAGAAGATTTGTCTGAACACCCAAAGTCAAAACCTAAGGCCAGGGGGAAATTATTTTCATGGCTACTAAGTGTTGCTGTATATCTGGCTAAATATCTTTGGAGATAGACTGTCTGGGAGCTTTGGAGGGTAGATGAGCCCTGAAACTACACCTTAAACAAATAATATCTGTGAGTCTTCTTAAAAACCAAACAATAGCTTAGATTAACTAATACGAAGGTTGACCATGAGTGTTATGCTTTAAGATCTATATGGAATAAAATTGACAACAGCTACTGGAAAGGTGTGATAGAGACAGTGAGTTTTATGTTAAGAAAAGTGGAACAGCTCGGAAAAGGAGGGGAAAACGTACAGCATGGAGAATGCTATCAACATCACTGAATTATATAAATAGAAATGTGAATTGGTATTTTCAAAAGGATTTCAAAAACTCAGAATTAAAAATAATCGAATTTTCCCATGGGAAAAAAAAGTTATGCCATATTTTCTATTTGCATTTAAAATAGGGTATCTATTTATGTCTACCATTTTTTTGAATTTCTTATGTGCCAGGTACCACCTTTTAGTATATTAAGTACCATATATTACTGGAGTATAAACTGACCAAAATATCAGCCAAGGCACCTAATTTTACCACAAAAACTGCTTTAAAAATGTGCTGAAAAACTTGCTTTATACACAAGTATGTATGTTATGTCATTTGTGTTTTCACAAAAAACTCTACAGAAGTCAATTGGATATCTGTTGCTTACAAATGAAGTTATTGAAACAGAAAGATGATTCTACCTGGAACCCAAATTAGTAGAACCAGAATTTACACAGATTCTATAGCCTGTGCTTCTAATCACTGTGTTATAATACCAATCCTATGTAATACAGTATTTTTCCTATTAATCTTTTTTTGGGGGGGAGCATCACTGCCCTCTGGTGAGAGTGGGAGGCCCAGCCTTGCTCCTGGAGAGCTGCTGCTGGATTGGAACCGCCAACAACTGTAGGCCTCAGTCCTGTGCAAAACCACTATGCCACTGGGGCTCAGTCCTTTCTATTAATCTTTTCACTGTTCAACTAGGAATTTTAAAAGTTTAAAAGTATGATGCTCATTACACACAAACTCAATTTGTAAAACAACCAAAACATCCTGTGTGGGCCAGAACTTCAAATACAGAGCCTATGGTACCCTAATGGGCTAGAGTTTCAATAGCTTCCTTTATAAGCAATAGCTATCCAATTGACTTCTGTAGGCTTGAAACAATTACACACTCTTTTATTTTGTGTTTGTTTACAGTTCTGAGGCATCAGGCAAATGCAACTTTGTTGGCCGAGTCAAGATGTTAAAAATATTCTTAAGAGACATGATTCCTGCATGTCTTTCCGTCATATCTTAATGAGCAACTGTTAATTGTTATCAGAAATTATTTTAAATTAAGAAAGACTTTGTTTTGTTAGCCTGAAATATGTCTCTAGTCCTTTTCCCCATGTTTGTTTTGAAAGTTCCAGATACATAGTGTAGATAGCTTGGTTGTTAAACTCAGTTACTTCCAAACTTGTGATCAAACACCAGATCGTTGTTCTAACGCCACGGAGTTGTTTCTGAATTATCCAAATTAACAGTAACTTTTCAACCTCTGCGATGGTCTGAGTTCTTTGGTTTGTAGTTAATTATTTCCCATCTTTCCCTACACTAACCGCTTTTATTCCCTCAGAAATGTTGATAATGGGGCTGAGCCCCGGTGGCATAAGTGGTTGAGTGCGGAACTGCAGCCCGCGGGCTTGGTGGTTCATATCCAGCAGTGGCTGGGTAGTGCCCACGACCACCAGAGGCAGGGATGCCCACAAAAAACAAAAAAAAAGCAA
This sequence comes from Nesogale talazaci, assembly GCA_004026705.1. Lineage (NCBI taxonomy): Eukaryota > Metazoa > Chordata > Mammalia > Afrosoricida > Tenrecidae > Nesogale > Nesogale talazaci. The sequence continues at coordinate 87,542 of PVJH01003836.1, read as the reverse complement.
AAAAAAATGTTGATAATGTCTGGCAACTTAGCCATTTTCTATTTAACTGCCTAATTTGCCTAATTTCAATTAACTACTGGCATCACTAATTTTCTTTGAAGGTATGGTTATATTTTATGCAAATAGAGCACGCAACATAAAAGCCCAATGACAACTGTTTTAAAGCACTAACAACAAGCACTGTCTGTTACCTGAGAAAGAGCAGCACGTAGACTGAAGTGTCTCTCCTTTGTGTCTGCGGTGAGATGTGACTCCTTACTCACTCTGGCCCCGTTCAAGGTTTTCCAACCCAGATCTTGAGTTCGACTGTTGAGCAAAGTTCTGAAGATGAGTAGATTGTTTTTCCAGCTTTGTCGTTTGAGTAACCGAAAGGTCAAGCTTGGAGCTATTGGACAACTGAGGTATCACTATAAAAGATTTCATTTTTGCTTCAGGTCTGGGAGAGGACGGAAATTAAGTGGTGACCAAATAACTTTGCCAACTACAGTTGATTATTCATCAGTTCCTAAACAGGTAATTTTTTTAAAGGTTTAATAAATGTTTCAGAAGACTATTTTTTCAAATTGAATTGCAATTCATTAGTGGGACATGAAATTTGGTGGTCAGGGTCAAGATTTATTGTTTTTATATTTTTCATTACTGGAATGGACATTTGGGTTTTTCATTTGGTCTTTCACTGTTTTGCTAAGATGTTCCTTTTTTCCCCATTAGTTTTTAAAATGTGTGTTACTACATGTTGGAATATATTTATTGTAGCTATTTTAAAGACTTTGCCAGATAGTTTCACCTTTTTATATTTTCTTGGAGTTGGCACATGCTGAGAGTTTTGTTGTTGTTCTTTTCTCCTTGTCCAATCATTTTGGATTCGGATAGGAATATTTAAAATATTTCATTTAGAGATCTGTAACTTTAAATTACATGATGGTGACTATTAATATTTTTTGCTTATCAGGCAATCCATTTAGGATTAGGTCACAAGTTCTATGGAGTATAATTCTAATTTCATTTCAGTATTGGAAGCATTTGACTTTTGTATTGTTTTTAAATGGCTAGTATAGAGTGGAAAAGAGTAGTTTATCAGAATATCCAGTAAAGTGTGTTTTTCAGCTTTTAAATCCAGCTTTGATGTGTGACCCCAAAAGGCATGTTTGCTATAGGTCAAGAGTTGGAGAACTTTTTAATTTAATTTATTTATTCATTTATTTATTGGCATCACTGCCCTCTGGTGGTTGTGGGAGCTACCCAGCCTTGCTGCTGCTGGATTTGAACCACCAAGCCAGTGGGCTGCAGTCCTGCACTCAACCACTACGCCACCGGGGTTCAGCCAGAGAACTTTTTAAAAAGTCCATTTTTAAAATTTTTATTCTTAGTGAAGGCTTAATTGGTTTCTTTGTGATGGATGAATGACATGTAGACAGATGTTGAAGAGTGGACTTCTTGGGATGAAGACGCCCCTACAAGTGTCAAGATTGAAGGAGGGAATGGGACTGTGTCAACGCAACAGAATGCTTTGGAGCAACTGGAGCCTGATTACTTCAAGGACATGACACCAAATATAAGGAAAACGCAAAAAGTACGTGAAAGATTTACTTCTGGATATTAGCTACAGTTCAAATTTCTAAAATTAGATGATATAATTTGTATCTATTTAAAAGTGTGTATCAGCTTAAAAGTGTTCATATTAAAGAATTATACATATATGTATTCAAGTGACCAAGCCATAAGTGTAGTTATATTCCATAAGTTTTGTAAAATTTCATCTAAGCACTGATTGAAATCTTCCCTTATATCAGATCTAGACACCATTCTTTGTGGTGGAAGCTAAGCTGAGTAAGCTATATAGTTAAAGCCGTAAAAGCATTCATGATTTAATGAGTTTCTAGAACTCCTGAGGACTTTCAGTTGTCTATAATCATTATCAAACTGATACAGAGCTCTTGATAATTTACTGCTCAGGCTTTGCATTAGCCAGCTTTTATCTAATCCCTTTTGTGGTGAATATGGACAGTCACTTAGAGATGTGGGAAATTATCGGGGGAAAAAACACAATGATTGGATATTTTCCTTTACTTTTATCAAAGTAGTCCATAAACAGTTTTAAAATCAAAGACTACAGAAGGGTTTATATTGAAAGCAAGGGACTTCTGCCCTATATCTCTTCATAGCCAAGTCTGCCTCCCAGAAGCAGCAACTCATAGTTTTCTGTTTGTTTTTCTGCTAGTGCTTGATATTACTTCTATATGTGATATACTATATTGCTCTCTCTTAATTTACAAATTACAGATTGTCCCTTGGCTTCATACTATGGGAAGTGAGATGCTTTTTTCATTTTACTCTTTCCCCTCTTGTCACTCCTTCAGATATTTTAATGTTATCCTAGTGGTGCTGTACACTAAACTTTAAATTGCTAGCTTCCAAAGTTGGTGTTTCAATCCTCTAGCCACTTTTGTAGGAGCAAAATGGATCTGTCTACTCCCCTAAGAGATTCAGAACCTCTATAGGTTCAATATTGTGTGAGCCACTTTGCTGTTTTTTAAAAGACAAACAAAAAACAGAACCACAAGCATATATTAAAAAAAGGTTTTGTTAAATTAAACATAGAAAATATTTCTTATAATCTACTTTATAAAATGAAGGCAGCATATATTGCACGCCTCTTAACTTGATTCCATTACCTGCTTTGACCTTTCAGCCAGTTTCTGTTCTACTTTTACTTACACATTGGTATGGTTGCTGTCTTTGTTGAATTATGCAAATTTCTCAGTGCTGAGAAGCATGAAGTTGTGTATTTTCCAAGGAACCTTTGAATTTTTATCAAAATGTTTCGATTCCTCAGTAGAACCTAGTTAATTACAATAGTACATTATTAGTCTAATTTTTCAGCACTTTCTGTCAGTGTGCTTCATTCTGGTGGGTTGCATGTTGCTGTGATTCTGGAAGCCAGTATGGCCAGTGTTTCAAATACCAGCAGGGCATTCCAGTGTGTGCAGGTTTTAGTGGAGCTTCGAAACCAAGAACCAAGTACAGAGGACAAAGGAAGAATGAGTTGTGCACTTTGCAGTGATTGGGCAGTGGGAAATTTACAAGTGGCAGTGGAACATTGTCTAATACAGATGACTTTCTCTTGAGCAGGCGTTCATTGTACAACCAGAGAGGAGTTGCCTCCTCAAAGTAGAGTCACGCGTGAGTGGATGCAGGAAAGTTTTGGAGACCTTCATTTGCTGAGACGCATGACTCAAAATGATGCAAGCATTCAGTAATGGTCAGAATGTGGGATGTGTGAAGTCTGAATCTAGAAAAATTGGAAGTCATCAAAAATGAAATCAAATGGACTGCATAAAGCTCAATTTCCTAGACATTTTGTGAGCTGAAGTGGACTGATACTGGTAATTTTCAATCAAATCATACAGATTATCATGTGGAGAATGACAAATTCAAGAGGAATGGTGGCGTATTTATCATAAAAAGAACATTTCAAGATCATTCTGAAGTACAATGTTATTGTGGTAGGGTAATACTTATGCACTTACAAGGAAGTACACTTAATATAACTATTATTCAAATTCAAAATCATACACTAACCACTAAAGCTACTGATTAAGAATGTGAAAAAATTCTACCAACTTTTTTAGTATGAAATTGATCAGACATACAGTCAAGATGGATTGTTGGTGGTTAGCAACTTGAATATCAAAGTTGGAAACAAAGAGAAAGGATCAGTAGTTGGAAAATGTGGTCTTGGTGATAGGAAAAAAGCTGAGAATCCTGATAAAACTTGACAAGACCAAAATTTCTTCATTGCAAACTCCCATTTTTTCAGCAAGATGGAGTGACTATATATGTGGATTTTACCAGATGAAATGCACAAAAATCAAATTGATTATCTCTATGGAAAGAGACAATGAGGCAGGTTCATATTAGTGCCCAAAACGAGGCCCGGGGCTGACAGTGGAACAAACTTATCGTTTACTCCTGTGCGTGTTCAGATGGAAGTTGAAAATTAAGACAAATCCACAAGCGCTAAAATACGTCCTCGAGTGGATCCCTCTTAACTTATAGAACAGCTCAAGAGCAGTTTTACTGCATAGAATACTGATGACAGAAAACCAGACAAGCTGTGTGAGATCATCAGGAATGTCATACACAAGGAAAGCAAAAGGCATTTATAACATGAAAGAAGATTCCACAGTGGATTTCAGAAAAGACTCTTCAACTTACTCTTGATCATGCAATACCCAAATCACATGGGGGAAAAACTAAGCTGAACAAAAATTCCAAAGGGCAGCATGAGAAGGCAGAGTGAAGTGTTATAATGAAATGTGCAAAGAGATAGAGAACCAAACAGGAAGAGCACATTCAGTGCATGTCCAGCTGAAAGAACTGAAGAAAAATTCATAACCTTCTTTTGCAATAATGAAGAGCTCTAGAAGCAAAGCATTGAATGGTGCAGAAAGCATCAAAAAATATGGAAAGAATACATAGTCAATGTGCCAAAAAGAACGAGTTTATGATCACCCATATAAGTTATAGTATATGATCAAGAGTCAGTGATACTGACAGAAGATGCCCAAGCTGCACTCAAGGCTTTAGAGAAAAACAGCCTGGGCATTGGTGGAACACTAAGAGAAATGTTTTAACTAGCTCCTAAAGTATCACTGAAAGCACTCACATGTTTATGAGGAGAATTTGGGAAGATAGCTACCAGTACAACTGACTGGGAGAGTTCTGTGTTTGTATCCATTCCAAAGAAGGATGATCCCACAGTGTGGAAATTAGTAAACAATTTTATTAATATAACATACAAGTAAAATTTTGCTCAAGATAAACCAACAGAGATGACAGCAGTATATCAACAGGGAGCTGCCAGAAATTCAAGCCAGATTCCGAAGATGTGTCATGAAGGATATCATTGTTGACATCTGGTGGATCTTGGCTCAAAGCAGAGAATACCAGAAAGATACTTGTTTGTGTTTTATTGGCGAGGCAAAAACGTTCAACTTTGTGAATCATAGCAAACTTTGAATAACATCAAGAAGAGTGGGAATTCTAAAACCCTTTGTTGTATTCATTTAGAATATCTAGTACACTGCGGCCCACTGGGATGGAGGTTCAGTTCCAGCTCCACAGGAGCAAAAGTTGAGCCTCCTACTCCCACCACCAGAGGGCAGTGATGCTCCCCCCCCCCCAAAAAAAAAGAATATCCAGTACATAGACCAAGAGGCAGTCATTCTAACAGATCATGAATAAGAAAGATTGAAGAAGAAGGATGCATTTTAATAATGAATTTTTGTGGAGAGTATTGGAAGTACTGTGGACAGTCAGAAACACACACACACACACACACACACACACAATCTGTCTTCATAAAGGTATAGCCAGAATGCTCCTTAGAAACAAGCATGGTAAGACTTTGTCGGGCTGAGCCCCAGTGGCGTAGTGGTTGTGCGCGGGACTGCGGCCCACTGGGTTGGAGGTTCAATTCCAGCTCCCAGGAGCAAAGGCTGGACCTCCTACACCCACCACCAGAGGGCAATGATGCCTAAGAAAAAAAAAAAAAAAAAAAGACTTTGTCTCCCGAACTTTGAACATGTTATCTGGAAAAGTCAGGCCCAGGAAAAGGATATCATGCTTGGTAAAGTAGAGGGTCAGATTAAAAAAGGAAGACATTCAGTGAGATGGAATAACACAGTGGATGCAACCGTAGGCTCAAAGTTAATGATTGTGAAGATGGTGTAGGTACAGTCATTATTTTGTTCTTTTGTACAAATGGTTGCTATGATTTGGAACCCACTTAGATTGTGTTTGAGTTAAAATATAGCTAACTAATGTGTTCTTGTTGGAAGTCTAGGATGTATGGCATCTGTCTCTTTCCAGAGGAAAGATGAGTGAAGATAATCAAAGATGTAAGGAAAGTCATTGGACTGATGGCCCTTGGGAACCACAGCTTCCACTACTGAAGGGCCTGGACAGAATGAGAGGAAATAGTATCACAAAATTTAAAATCACCAAAAGACCAGACTGACTTGTCTGTTAGCGATTGGTAGAAGCCCTGAGACCAGGGCCCTCACACAGGGCCTTGACGTTCAGAACTGAACCTACCCTGACATCATGCTGCAGTCAAATAAGAGACAGGCCTACAAAAAGAGCTGTAAAACTTATGAGGGACATACTCTTCAGAACAATCCGTCTTATGAGATCAAAAGACAGCATGGTTACAAAGGGAAGCTCAGAAAGTACCGTATACACTTGAATATAAGTTGCCCTGAATATCAGCCAAGGCACCTAATTTTACTACAAAGATTGCATTAAAAACATACTGAAGAACTCGACTTATACACGAGTCTATATGGTAGTAAGGGGCAGATAAGAAAGATAAATGCAGATTGGGAAGAAATATGGTTACACTGATGGAATTGCAACTAAAATGGGTATAGATTGTTTAATGGAAAACATTTGTTATGTATAAGCGTTCATCCAAGCGAAAACTTAAAAAATGCGGTCAGCTTAGAAAATGTAGCTACTGGTCTGTAGGAACTAATGCATTAACAGATAATTCCACATACTATCTTTTTTGATATGGTGTGATCCTGGTCTTATTTAATGCAATATCATACTTTGTGGGGAAGAAGATAAGAATGTCAATAGTGAAATATAATTATTAATTGAATTAAGACTTAAGTGAATTGTGTGACAGTACTCTATTGAATTCTACATAATACAGTTTAAAGGACGAAATGCAGAGCACACTTTGCTTAAAAAATACTTGGGCCAATTGCTTATCTATTGTTATATAAAAATGTGTAAAATAATCCTTGTTTCTGTTTCGAATTTTCAGATTGTTATTAAGAAGAGAGAACCATTAAATTTTGGCATCCCAGATGGCAGTACAGGTTTCTCTAGTCGATTAGCAGCTACACAAGATATGCCTTTTATTCACCAGTCTGTAAGTATTTAACGGCAAGGATTTAGGAAAAGGATTTTTTGGTTTTGTTTAATGAATTAGGGGGCCTGTGGTGGGGCGGGGGGTCGTAGAAAGTATCTAAATGAATTAGACATAGTATTTGTTGTTCTGTGACCTTAAAAATTAGGTATAGCATTTAGAAATTAAATTGTTTTAACTTATTTTTTGAGGTGATGAATTATTTCAATATGAAGAGTACCAATGATCCTTATAAAAAATGAGACAAAGTGTTATTTAAAAACTGAACTTTAAAAAAATTACCACTAAAATGAGTTTTAAACAGAGTAAGTTATATCAGACCTATTCTGTCTACAAGTTGTGGGTTATTTCTCTGATAAAGCATATTATATTTTATCAGTTATTTAACTTGAGTGGGCCTGGCTTGTCTGCAACTTTAAAAAGATAGAAAGTAGTGGATAAAGTAGATGACTGTGGTTTTCGGTCTTGACGATATATCAGAATCAACATCAGCGCTTCTTAAAAGGCAGATGCAGATGTTCAGCTGGACCTCCTACTCTCTCACTTAATTGGTGGTGGTGGTACTTAAATATACTTTGATTGATTAAGTAATCGATTGTATTGGTTTTTCACTATATGATAACCTTGAATTTAGTGTCCTACGATGACAATAAGCATTACCTGCCCCGTTCCTGTGGCTCAGGAAACAGAGGTGACTTAGTTGGAAGAGTCTAGTTTTGAGATTTTGTGTGTTTGCAGACAAGTCAGTGTTTGGCTGTGGAGTCATTTGAATAGTTGACCAGGGCAGAAGGACTCACTTAAGAAATGATTGATGGATGTGCCAAATAGATGCTGATTTGCTTTTGGTCTAATAAGGGTATAGTGATAGCTCATTGTCCTCACTTTTCAGTTTCTTAATGACAAGTCAAAAGAGTCCTAGCGACATAGTGGTTCAACCCCCAGCCAATGTGTGGGAGAAAGAAGGCACTTCCTACTACCATAAAGAATTACAGTCAAGGGACTCACAGGGCCAGGCCCACCCTGTCCTATAGCGTCCCTGTGAGATGGCATTGACTTGTTAGTAGTGAGTTTGGTTTCTTGACTTGAATGACAGATGACCCAGATAGCTCAGTCTTTGACAAAGTCTAGCTCGTAGTTGGAGTTCAACTCTCACAGGAACTCTGGTTACGTGCTGTGGGAGAAGCATTGAGCTGCTAACCGCAACGTCAGTGGTTCAGACCCACTAACCCCCATGGGAAAAAGATGAGACTTTCTTCTCCCTTAAAAACTTACAGTCTTGGAAACCTTACATAGAGACCCTATGAGCCCGAATCGATTTGATGCCAGTAGTTTTATTGGTAGTGACACTTAAAAGCATCTTTCACATGATTTTTTTACAAAAAAATCTTTTTATTGGGGGCTCATACAACTCTGATCACAATCCATACATACTTCCATTATGTCAAGCACATTTGCACATTTGTTGCCATCATCATTTTCAAAACCTTTTCTTTCAACTTGAGCCCTTGGTATCAGCTTCTCATTTCCTACCCCCTCCGCCCCACCCCCTTCTCATGAACCCTTGATAATTTATAAATTATTATTATTCTGTCATGTCTTGCATATTTCACGTGATTATTTACCTCATGTTACATTTTCTTTGGTGCAGTATTGCCCATTTTGTAATTGAGTTGTTTGGATTTGATTTGCTGAGTTTAAAGGGTCCTTTGTATATTCTGAGTGCAAGTCCTTTATCAGATACTGTTTGTATCTTGTTTCTCCCTGTCTGTGGCTTGTGTTTACATTCTCTGAAAAATGCTATTCAGAGCAGAAGATTGTAATTTAATGATGTCCAACTTTTTGGAGAAAAGATAGCATTTTACTATCATTGTTTTGTCTTATTTTTTGCTGTAGCCTGAACTAGGGGACTTAGATACCTGGCAGGAAAATACCAATGCGTGGGAAGAAGAAGAAGACGCAGCCTGGCAAGCAGAAGAAGTTCTGAGGTACTCCCTTGTTGCTCGTCTTTCCACTGCAGACCGAGTACAACTAGCTCTGTTCTCATGAAAGCCTGTTCAGCCCACTGCTATGTTTCCGCATTCTCCCTGCTCAGAACTCCTGGTAACATTGAACAGTTTTTGTTTTTTACACTACATGCCCTTTTTTGTGTGTTTAAGCCCTCATTCTCAGAAACCAATAATTGAAGAATAACTTTTATTAGTGGCAAACAAGACCTTTTATAATATATGCTTTTAAAGATATACTTTATACACACATCTCTTATATGTCCTATGCTAAAGTGGGAGTTACCACTGTATAGTCTGGATCAGAAATTCACACTTTTTTTGCTTTCTGTGGTTTGGCGTATAGTTCAATAAAAGTGATCCACACACATGCATACTTCCACATATATATTTCCACTCTAATCGCCTACTCCTGTAAAGCGTTACAGTATCAGAAACCCACAAGGGCAGTTCTGCTGTATCATTATGAGTCAGAATTGACTCTCGGGCAGTGATGTTTTTGTTTTGTTTTTTGGTTAGTTATGCACCGATCTCAGTTAATATACGTGCAAACTCTATAACACAGGTAAGACAAAAAGTGCTCATTGTACAGTATAGAAAAACTCAAGCGGTGTACATGTCTGTTTGTTTGTTTTCCATTGGTTCTTTCATCAGCCTAGTTCTCGCTCCTGCAACATGGTATTACAGATTAAGCGGACATTTTATCTTGGGAGAACTGTCATCACTGATCATTTACATGCAACTAAATTGCTTATGTCTCTTTAAGGATGCGATCATAAAATACATAATATGCATTGTTTGTATTTTAAATTTTTAAAGAAGTGATTTTGTAATAGGCTCTTGGTAGCACAATTTTCACGTGCTTCACTATTAACCAAACAGTAGTTTGAATCCACAAGGTACTCTATGGGGAAAAGATGTGGCCATCTGCGTCCGTAAAGATAGACAGCCCTGGGAGCCCAGCAGCATGGTTCTGCTGTGCCCAGTGGAGTCCTTGGGAGCCAGAATCCCCCTTGATGGCCTGGGGTTTGGTATTTTGGTTAATTAATTACACTATCTTAAGAAAACAATTTTAATTTCATTCTTTCCTTTTCAATTTGTCCGTAAATTACAATTACCTTGAATAGTCAGTAGAGGGTGCAGTTAAGTGACAAGGAGTTACTTTTTCTTCTTTTTTAAATTTGCTGTTGATGCTACTCTGCTACATTCAACATGCCTCACGGTGAATTAGTGATTACATTATTTTAAAATGTAAGCTACAGAATTTATGAATTTGTCATGATTTGTTAAGAAACACAAATGATAAAAAACAATCCCCAGTTCATCTAATTGATAATCCTTTTTCAAAATATAAATCATAGATATAGAAGTTTGAATGTTTTAGAGAGCATTCTGTGAGTCTTTTGATGAAGTGTCAGTAATGAGGATAAACGAAGGAGCTGTTCATTTGAAATCTGGTCATCTTAACAATAGCATTGTAGAGTTTGTGCTGGGATTTCTCGAGTGTCTTCGCACCCACTTTATCAAAGCAGTCTATTTCCATCTCATCCCTTTTTCTTTGTAAAGTTAGTATATATATTTTTTACATTATAATGACAGATTGGGAAAGAGTGTATACGTCAATAGTAGATGTATAGACGTATAGAAACTTCATGCCTTAAATTTTCTAAGTATAGCTGAAGGATTATAGATGCTCCTATGCCTTATTCCACAGAATACTGAAAACTTTGCCTGCGTGTTCCTATTCCATGCTGTCTGCCACTGTACGGCACTATTGCTGAGACCAGGTTCATTAAGGGAGAAGTGTTTGGTGCCTCCCTTTATTCCAGGGTGACACTGGATAGGTAAAATGTATTTTGTTTGAAGTGATGACTAAATTGTCTCTTGTGCTGGGAAATAACTCCTTTTCGTCACTGTCATTTTGATTTTGTTTGAGTGCAGATATTCACTTTTGCTTAAAAATAAGCAGAGCTAATTTCTTTTTCCTTTCAGAAACATCTCTAATTGTGCAGATCAAAATGCTGCCTAAAATATACTAGTGTATATATTTTTGATATTCAGCCATACATAACTCTTATCTACTCCCCATTTTATGGGTTTGCGGAAAGTCTGTGGAAAACTCTCATTACCTTTTAATTCCATTTTCCATGAAGGTTTGGAAGCCCCATTCATTGTCAGTGTGATCGTGAATTTTATATACCTTTCACCCAGTGTCAGTTTTGAGATAATGTGTAAACATGTAATCCATGCTAACCTCATGTTGTCTCTTCAATATCTCAGCTTAGCATCCTTGTTTTCTTCACCCAACCCTTCGGATCCAGCACTAACCTTTCTTCCCATTCCCTTCTCCTGTTTCATCCATCACTACCTCCTACTCCAAACCTCCCTACAAGTCAATCAATAAAGAGAGAGAGACTTCCTGATTTCTGGGCAAATGGAGTTATATTGGGGTGAAGAAGGAGGCACATAGTCTATATAATATATGATTAATACATAGGATCCCTGGGAATGTAGTGGTTATGAGTTGAGCTGTGATCCATATGGGCAGCAGTTCAAACTGTGAGCAGATAAAGACAGAGCTGCACTTTGTATCCCATAGACACAGTCCTGGAAACCGCAGGGTGTTGCTGTGAGTCTGCATTGGCTTTAGGGTAGTGACAGAGAGAGAGAGAGAGAGAGAGAGAACGAACTAGTAAATAAGTACCCTTCTTGCTCCTTCATTAGTAAAGCTGGCTGAGGTTATTAATCCTTAAAGAGCTTTCTAGTGCTAGTATGTGCTTTTTTATTATCTTTTTGCAGTGTGTTTTGCACAACTGTGTTGTTAATGAAGTCGCCCTTGTGGGTCAATGGGTTACATGTTGAGTTATTAATCTCATAGTCAGCAGTTCAAACCCACCGAGAGCTCCAACAAGAAAGATGAGGCTGTCTGCTCACATAAAGATGAGGCTGTCTGCTTATTGTCTTTGGAAACGTAAGGAGTGGTTGGTTCTATGCTTTCCTTTTGGGTCCACTATGAGTTAGAATCAATTTGATGGCAGTAAGTTATTGGGTATTTTAATATCTTTAGCTAAGTTTTTAACTACAATAATTATATTCTAATATTGAGCTTTTTAGAATGACATAAAAAAAGTAGTTTTCCATGGAAACAATCTGAAGAGGAGTCAGAGACGTGGGTCCCATGCCTTTGGAAAGTCACTTATTCTTTGTCCCTCCCCTTCCTTTCAGGATGTGTCGAATGGTCGCCTCCCGTATTTTCTAATCAGGAGTAAAAGGAAGGCTTTTTTGAAAGCCTGGAATTTTGAAAACAGAAGAATCAGGAATTTTTATTTTATTCAATGGTAGTAAAAAGGCATTGTTGTTGCCTCATGGAATTATTCCGTGAGTGTAAATATGTTGAAGATCTTTCTTTTCAAATTGCAGGCAGCAGAAAATAGCAGACCGAGAGAAGAGAGCTGCAGAACAGCAAAGGAAAAAAATGGAAAAAGAAGCCCAGCGACTGATGAAGAAAGAACAAAACAAAATCGGGGTGAAGCTTTCATAACGAAGGTTCTTTGTTCTTCAAATATTACAGTGCCACTCGGAGGCAGCTGCCCGTCACAACCCAAGCAACGTGTATGGAGATGGGAGCGTATTTCCCGAATACAAACCCACTGCTTGAGTGAATGCCTTCATCAGGGCACCCAGGACTCCAGGATTCTCCCGCAGGACCATGAATTCTTAGCTGTTGAGACTCTCTCTCTCTCTCACACACACACACACACACAAGACGTGACAATATTTTCTTCAACATGCTTCAAATATCAGACAATTGATTGCTATAGAGAAATTAACTAAAAATGGAATAAACCAGTACCTCTTCAGGCTAGTATTTCTAGCTAAACACATGGATGTAAATAATTTTATGGTGGACAAAGACTGCTGTTTACTATGCTTTCTTTCAATGTGCATAACAATAAAAATCATTTTAAAGATGCTCCTATTTCCATGATTACCTGAACGAAATCGGACTCGAGGGCTTTTACCTACCTTGTGTTTGTTATCAGAAGCTGGTATCTGAATCCATTCTCTCTGATTTAAAATGGTGGTATATGTTTGTTACATGGAAGAATTAGATGATTTGGATTTATGTTCCAGAAAATGACATTAAATGCAATAATTTTATTTATCATAAACTTTTCCTACATGTTTGTGTTCTTTAAGATGGTGTTGCAATGTTATTATATATATTTGTAATTTATATTGCATGTATAAACACACTGCAAATTAGCTAAAATGGTAACCTGTGTAACATTACAGCTTGTGAGTTTTTAAAGCTGATTTCTAATAGATTTTCCTTTTTGTTGTAGGTTTTAAGATATTATGAATTTTTTATGTTATTCTTTTCTCTCCCAAAAGCCATTAATTTACAAATGAAGAAGACCTTTAGTTCTAATCCTTCAAGCCCCTTAGAGCAGTGGTTCTCACTTCCTAATGCCACGACCCTTTAATATAGTTCCTCATGGTGTGGTGAACCCCCTCCCAAGCATAAAATGATTTCTGTTGCTACTTCATAACTCATTTTGGACCTTTATGAATTGGGTGACTGTCCTGTAAAAGGGTCATTTAACCCCCCAAAAGGTCGTGACCCACAGGTTGAGAACTGCTGCCTTAGATGTTTTGTTTTGTTTTTAAATCAGTTGTATTTATCTGACATACATCAGGCTAGGATGATAATATTGATTCATTAAATTATGAACCAAGATAATGATATTTTTATTTTATGAGTTGATTGCCTCAAAAATAGACCTTCAGAAAAATAAATACATACTGTATATATGGGGCAAAATAGAGGTTGAATCACCTAAAGTCCCAGAGGCCTCTTCTCCAAAATTAAAATATATCCAGCTTGATTTTGTGTGAAGTTAGAACTTTTAAAGACTTTGACGTTATTGCTACAAATGAAGATTTTTGTGGATTGTTAAGCTGCTCTATCATCGAGTCCCGGTGGTCATGTTGTTTAGGCACCGGACTAGTACTGGTGATCAAACCCACCAGCCACGACATGGAGAAGTGAGACGATCTGCTCCCGTCTAGACAGTCTCAGAAACCTGCAGGAGGGCAGGGCTATGAGCAGGTTTGGCTTAATGGCTTTGGGTTTGGAGTTTTAAATTTTTCTTTATTTTTCACTGTAGGCTAAACATTGCTAATATATTTGAATTAAAGTGATATTTATCATCAAAAGATAAATGTATTATGGGAGCTCCCTACGTCATTTTAAGCTTACCAATTCTAAATTATTATTGGATCCATTGAATTCTAGTAGGTACTAGTTACAGCTCAAAGCCACATTTTCCATTTCCATGTTTATTAGTTTCTACTAATAAAATAGAATTTAATTCAAAATCTTAAAAATAATATTATTCTCTTTACTTATTTATATTTATTTATTATGGGAATAGTACATGACTTATGTAAGTGTGGAGTTTATCAAGGATAACTGCCCATAGTAAAGTAAACTTTACGCCCTCCCCCTGTACTTAAAAACTTTCAAAGTCTGCTTCGTGTATGATTTTCATCTGTGAGGTTTTAAATCTCATGTAGATGTTTGTATGACTGATTTGAAAGCACTATTTTTTTTTTCCTTCAGCAACTGATTTTTTTTTTTTTGCTGTTGGCACGAAGACAAAATTCCTACGTTAGTTAAATGCATATCACCAAAATTCCCTGGAAGCAAACTTGGGCTCCTTTAACTCTTTAATTTCTCTTTTTGTCTTCTTCATTTTAATAGACAGCTGCCAGTTTCAGAAGCTTCTCAGATTCTTGACTAGCAGTAAAGAAGAAAGACAGGGAGGCACAGGTAGAAATGAGAAGGTACTCTCCATTGAACGGAATTGTGCATTCTGTATATTGTAAGAGTAACAAATGAAGACTTGGGAAGGTAAACGTATACATATTGTGGTTTTTAGTCATCCCCTCTTAGGAAGTGGTAGCTGGAGGGAATCCCCTTGTGGACACGTGACTCTGTTTGGTAGCATACATAACTGAGTTGGTGTTTTACAAATGGATGGGTTGAAAGTCAACATCTGAAGTCCTCAGGTTTGGTATGCACTTGCCTCTGGCCAGGGCAGCGAATTGATGATTGGGGAAGGTGGTAGCTAAGGAAAAAGAACCGAGCAACTGCATTAAACTTTGAAGGCTACTCTATAAGATACTACTGTAAATGTCACCACGGCCAGTGCTCTGAACAACCTGAGATTTGTCACGTACAGCATATTGACCAAAAGAACAATGTAATGTAGACCAGTTTTAGCTACCCTAACACATGCCATTTCATCCTATGTAGTTTGACTCTGAGGTCACTTACGGTAATGATCTCGGCTCCTTAGCCTCTTACGTCCAAGCAAGTACAACAGTTAAAAGCTGAGTGCTCGCGCTGAAGCCCAGTAGGGCTGAACCAGAGCAGGGCCTCCACTTGTAGGGAATTGGAGGACTGAAGAAGATGGGTCTATGAAGAACATATTGCAGTAGTTCATGTGATAAACATGCGTTTTGCTATTTGAGTTGGCATTTGGAATGTCAAGGAGCACTTTTCTTCAAGTGCGCATAATTTGCAAGCTTGGCAGATCTTTCAAATGGGGAGGATGCTTTCAGAGGTTAACAGCAACTGTATCTGGAGATTGCCTGGCACATAGGCAAACACGATTTTCCCAGACCTTGTTTGCACAGGTGTGGACACTCCTTTCCCTGCAAAGTAGATGAGGTGACTGATCTTGACATATTAATTTTCTACACTTTGAAGTTTACGGGCAAATTTAGTAAGGGAGGCCAGCTGAACCAAACCCACTGCTTGGCCAGGTGATTACGGTGCTTAGCAACCCTGCAGGTCCGAGCAGAAGTGTGTGGTTTCCAAGGCTATCGTTCTTTGTGGAAGCAGACTGCTCCTTTCTCCCTCTGAGTGACTGGTGGCTTTGAGCAGCTGACCTTTGGTTTAGTAGCTGAACTCTTTAACCCCGAGACCCCCAGGGCTCCTTTATGAACTGGACAGTTATGATGTGCTCAGCTAATTATACTGACTCCTCATCGCCCAGTGAGGTAACCATTAGTCTCATTTCACACACCAGGAAAGCAAGACTTCGAAGGAGGCGATCACATACTTAATGGATGGGAAGGCAAGTGGCAAGCTTTAAAAGCCGCTGAGAGGTGGACTCTCATGTGTGGACTCAGATCGCCAAGGCTTCCCGATGACACAGCTACAAAAAAGGTTTCTGAAGGCCCTCTCCAGTTCTTAAAGTGGGGTGTCAGCGAAGACAATAAGCATGACATCCATTTGTGTTTTCTAAGAACCGGTAAGAATGAGGGAATGTTACTTTACATTGTATTTTCATATGATCTATAAAGATAGTTAAACTTCAATGCCTGTACAGTGATACAGCCTGAGTTTACTTGCATCAGAAAAAAATCAAGGCAAAATGAGGCATGATATATATTCACATATTTCAAAGACAGGCCAATGGGCACACTTGGCTGATTCATTTCTAATAGGGTCAGTGTCACAGGCTCATACATAGTGCAGAGCTATAACTTGAGCCCGAGAGAGACCTTCTCTGCCAGTCCTGACACTGGCCCTTAGCTTACTGACATGTGACTTCAGGGTCCAGATATAGGTTAAATGTTACAGGAAAAAATCACCCCCATGTATAAAAAGTCAAAGTATGTACAGTGACATCGGGAGAGTTTCTTAGGGTCTTTTATTCTGAGGTTAATATTGGCTCATTGGCGTCATTTAAATTCTAATGTATAATCAGTTTCATTTCATAGACTATCAAACCTTAAATTTGACTTCTTCATTTATACAGTACTGTATTTTCCAAACCTGTGGTCCTCAGGCTCAGTGAGAATTGTGCTTACCTTCTATATGGAGAAAAGCCATGTGATCCATAGTTATCCTGGCCTCTGGAATACATTTTAAAATCTGTGGCTCGGGATTGTATTGCAGGAATATGTCAAGTAAGATGCACAGGATCTATGCAGTGTCTCTTTCAAGTTACAATACACAAAAATGGCAAGTGCGCTTTATTCTTGGAAGCTCTGCAGTGCTTTGGAGCCTCTAGTGACCTGATCTGTCTGGATGAGAGAGCGCCCTTCAGAAGTAAGCAATAGTATATGGATGCTCATTTTGGAGGCCTTTCCCCTCCCCCATTTACCACTTTGGGGAAATATAAAAATTAAGACTATTTTCCTCTTTCATTTCCCCTAGACAACCAACAAGCCAGAAATAATGTGTCAGTTGAGAAGAATTAAAGGTCAATTTAAAATGCCAGCACCCATTGTTTACTGTAAAACATGAAGTTGGCCAACCATTTTCAGCACTGACAGCTATTTTTACTGCCAGGAAGGGGAGGAGATTCTGAGTGCACATCAGATTAGAAAATTGTGCTGCTGCTAATGCCTTTAGATTCCAGGCTGCTCACACTCCAGAGGGGCAAAAATTGCATTTCTTTCACAGCGGCTCAAAATAGCTTTCATCAGAAATGACACTTGGGAGAAATGACAGGGAAGGAGAAAGAGAAAGAGGGTCAGATGAGATCACCATGAGGACTCCTTCCTGTCACAAAGGAGCAGGACCATATGCTCACCTTTAAGACCATGTTCCAGGGAGCCTGGTGGAGGGTTTTGACACCATTTTACATCCCCTGTTCCCAGTCCCAGATGATGATACAGTCTGTGGCCTTGTGATTACACATAGGGCTGCTAACCACAAGATCAGCAGTTTAAAACCACCAGCCACTCCTAGGGAGAAAGGTGAGGCTTTCGACTCTCGTGAAGACTTAGAGGCAAGGAAACCCACAGGCACAGTTCTACCCAGTTCTCTGGGTCAGAGTGAGTCAGTGTTCACTCGGCAGTGAGCTTGGTTTGTGCTTTGCTACTTGGAATGAGAGAACATGAGTGGTTTTCCAGGCTAAACCATTAGAGCACAGACCAGGATTCGTGACATTAAAAAACTCCACTGAGCATTCATCTGTTTGGGACAGTTTAGAGGAGCAAGTGTTCTGACATCAGCCAAGGTACCATTTCAGTTCACTACCATTCATGAGGGCACACTGGTAAAGCACTCAGCTGTCAGCAAGAGGAAGACATGGCAGTTGGCTTCTGTGAAGATGTGCAGCCTTGGAAACCAATGGGATAGCTCTACTCACGAGCCAGGCTCAGCACAACAGCAGTGGGTTTACCGTACACGAGCACTTGTTTACATCAGGGTTTCCCAATGTGGGTGGGTGCGGGACTGACCCAAGGGCCACAAAAGCAGATGTCCTGGATGATGGGCTAAAAGACAAAAGTTTTTCATTGCCAGGGAGCGCTGAGTATTTTTTTCTTCTTTTCCTCTGAAAAGGTGGTGGCAGACCAAATCAGTTTGGGAACCCATGATTTATATGGGCTGGCAGTATTTTAAAAAGCAGCAAAATAGTAAAATGGTGCTCCAGTTCTCGCTCATCACCACGACCATGCTGATAATAGCTTGTTTGTGAAGATTTAATACCAAATGGTTCCCCAGGAGTTGGAGATTAAGGCTGTCCCAAATACCCAACTCTTCCCAGATGCTCTTCTCCAATTTCCTCCCCTCCTCCCTACACACCTGGATCCTGCCATTTGCTGCATTGTCCCACAGAAACTCACAAAACTTCAAGTAAACATTTTGTGATTTGGGGTCCTGTTTTGTGCAAGACTCAAAGGTCCAAAATCTGAAGGTCAGGCAGAGGAGAACCAAGTACAAGTTTAAGAGCCAGAAACCCAAAATGTTCAAAAGTCATAACAAGTCTTTTGCTTTGACCAAATCTTTCAAGGTAAGGCACTATGTTAGAAATGTATGTTCCATATTTGTACGATGGTACCATTTACATAGCCAAGAAGAGCAAAGGATGGTGTCCCAAGTCACACCCAAAACTAAGAATAAAAGATGCCCCCAAGGAAAAGGTGTAGCCCCCTACTAATGTGTGCACATCTCAATCTCTCTTTTGACCCATTTTAGCGTTCTTTCTGTTTTCAATGTTTTCTGGGGTTTTTTTCTAATGAGGTTTTTCTCAGTTTTGTCATTGTTGCTTGTTTTTCATTTTGCATGATTTTTTGTATAGGAAAACCAGGAAAGGTACATTTACAAAGACAGTAAGTAGATTAATAAGTACCTAGGAGCATGGTGGGGGAATGAGCAAGGAGATGGGGAGCTAATAACAATGAGTTTGAGAAGAAACTGTTCTGAAATGGATTGTGATGACTGCCCAACTCTTCTTGATATGACTGGACAATTAAATTGTGTGATATTTCAATTATATTTTGCCAATAAGATTATTTTTAAATTTTTTTTTTGGGGGGGGGCATCACTGCTCTCCGGTGGTGGGAGTAGGAGGCCCAGCCCCACTGCTGGAATTGAACCTCCGTCCTAGTGGGCCGCAGTCCCGCGCACAACCACTACGCCACCGGGGCTCAGCCCTATTTTTAAAATTTTTTAATGAGGGGCCGAGCCCCGGTGGCAGAGTGGTTGAGAGCGGGGCTGTAGCCCACAGGGCTGGCAGTTCAAATCCAGGAGTGGCTCTCTAGGAGCAAGGATGGGCCTCCCATTGCCACCAAAGGGCAATAATGCCCCCAAAAAACAAAAACAAAAAACCAAAAATTTTAAATGAAATGAAAAGATAATGAACTTTTTCCCAGGGGCATTTTGAAGACCCTTGATTTCTATGAAGAGCCCTGGGGGGTGGAAAGTTAAATGCTGAGCTACAAGGCAGAAGGTCAGTCGTAAGAGGCTTTCCGCTCCTGTAAAAGTAGCAATCTCAGAAACCCATAGGGGTGAAAAAGAGGAAGGCCCTTGACGTGCTGGATTGGCACAGTGGCGGCATCAGCAGGTTCCGGCGTGGGAACAACTGTGAGGGTGTGCAGGCCCGGGCAGGGTTTCCTTCTGTTGTGCAGGCATCTCTACAGGCCAGAGCGCACGCGAAGGCATCTCACGTCCACACAAGTTCACAGTCTGAGAAGCCCCCGGGCAGTTATACCTTCTTCCCCACAGGGTTGTGGTGATTCCAAATCAAAGAGATGGCAGTGAGTTTTCCCAGGACGGCAGAGCACCATGGAGCTTAGGAAGCACAAACCTTAGGTGGTAGATAGTAAGCTTTGGAGAGTATGGTGGCTAGATTTGCTGTCAGCTTGTACCCGGATGAAAGGTAGGGATGCAGTTCAACCTCTCACGAAGGTCCCAGCCTGAGGATGCCTCCTTGGCACACTGGGATCCCGGGAGCCTCTTGCTTGCCCTTCCTCTCTACCTGCTTCCTTGGATGCTGTGCCTGCCTCTAGAGGCAGCCCCACATGGCCCACTGACTGGGAGCTGTGGTGTCTGCTCTGTTGCCACCGACGTTGGATCCACACAGCTCAGCACCCACCAGCCTGGGATCTCCTGGCTTCCTGCTTTATCGGTCTGCAGCTACATGAGGCTGAAGAGCGCCCTGGCTAGCATGGGATCCCAGGACTGGGGTTGGACAGGGCTGGGACGTCTTCTTGATATAAAGTTATTTCTTAAAAATTAAACCAAGATACCTTCAAGGTAACATAGGATGCGGTTTGGCTCACACGCTGTCTAACACACCCAGAGATCCAGGGGAAGAGAAGTGGAAACGTTCTGGTTCAAGGTGCTGCTAGGTCAGAAATGTTCCCTCAATGCCTTCCATATTTTGGCCCCTGTTGGTCACAATCAAGTTATCACAATCATTGTGGTAGGAGGGGAATTGTAGCCCCAGGGGAGCAGGGATTTATAAGTTATTCCCTGATAGAGACCTGTTTTATACTATTGGGACTGATTGTTGAGTGGTGGTGGTTTGAGACAAGTGGGAGGTATTGACATTCAAGATTCAATTATATTCAATTATTAGTTTTCATGGTCCAGGGTACTGATCCACCATGTACATTTTGCCCAATGGAAATGAAGGTTGCAAAAGTGATCACTGACCCCAAAGAGAAGCCAGGAACTACCCCCAAGCCTTAAAAATTAACCAAAGACAAAACATATCAGCGCAACTACTACTTGGGTACCCAGAGGCCTATGATAAATGCAAAACAGATTTCCTTTTTTTTTGCTTGTGCCCCAAATGTCAGAAACGCTTGGCATCTGAGCAGATTGCATTTTTCTCCCCCTTTCTGAACAGCTCAACTTGGAAAGGTCAGCATGGCCCTTTGGGGGGGGAAGGGGGGGGAGAGGAGTCTTTCTTGTAAATCAGAATGTTTGCACGCAGAACTGTAGGAAATGTTTAACATTTGCTTTGATAGGCCAGCAATTTGTTCGCTATAGAATTGTTTCTCTTTGGTTTGTTTCCATGTTCTTGTCTCTGTCTGCATTCAAATCAGCAAAAACAAAGCTGAGCTGCTTCTCCCTCCAGGCACAGTTCAGCCTGTCCCCCAAACCAGGCCTTGTGCCACCATCTGCGTGCTTTGAGGGGCTCATTTATGAGAGATTTTTTCTGAATCAAAGCAGTATTTCTCCAGATGACCTGCGAAAAGCCCTTGAAGGAGGGAGAAACAAGTGGGGAAAAGGGAAGAAGAGGATGATGGCGAAGGAAAACATGACGAGTAACCTCTCCAAGAGCCCTCATACCTTCGTGCAACTCTTTGAGTATCTCTAGGCTACATGGAGTATCCAACATCTGTGTAAAATTTAGGTTGCTGTCTTTGAATCTTCTGATATATTTAGAGAATGAAGACATCAAGAGGACAAATCCATTTCCTTCCTGTGATCAATTGTCACCGATTTGATGACCAACAGAAACAGCTGTGGTTCAGGAATTCTTTCTCACCAAGACCCACCATTTTATCCAGTCTGAACGTGTGAAGAACAGTGCTGTATGGTGTGGTTCTATTCATTTCTGTAACAGGGAGAATACTTAAACTTTTGTACAAATCCTTTCATTTAGCCAGGACTAAAAATCAACATAAGAAAAGGTTTTCAGGAAGATGGAAGCATCGAGGTAGTGGTACACACCACACTATGGGGAGGAACCTGAGCCACGAAGGTGTATATTTCATGATACTTGCAATCCTTTATCTCATTTATCACATACCTGAACTCACCTGATCTCCTCTGAAGTGTTTTCTCTTTCATTTGGGCCCAATCCCTTTACAGCACAGGCTGTGTGGTGTGTGCTGTAGGAAGGACGGTGTGTGCCTCAGATCCATGCAGCTCCCAACAGAACAATGCCTCATCAAAGACAGAGCACCTCTCTGCAGAAGTCTGTTCTTTGGCCCTGGACCGTTTGACCTCTCATTTTCTCAAGAGCTCCCCCTTCCTCACCTGCCCCTTTCTCTCCTGGATTTGTTATGCATTGACATGTTGAACCTGTGAATGTGAGCTTGTTTGGAAACAAAGCCTTTGAAAACACCTGTGTGCATAAACTTCTACTCAAGCAGGGTGGACCTTACCCCAGAGTGGTGTCTTAGAGGAGACACGGAGGCAGAAACTACGGGAAGGTGGCCTAGAGAATGAAGGGACCTGCAAGCCCAGGGCTGTCCAGGGCACTGATGGCCATCACCAGAAGCAACAAACAATGGCACCAAACAGGTACTTCCTTAGAGTTCTTAAAAGATATCACCATGGCTGATATATTGGTATTTGGGGATCTGATAATGTAGGGATACACATTGGGATGTGATCCCCAAGGTCCGCAGTTCAAAACCTCCAGCCATCCCATTAAAAGACCAAGCCATCTGCTTCCATAAAGAGCATTGGTTTCAGAAACTCACAGGGCAGTTCTAGCCTGTCTTGTAGGGTCACTAAGAGTTGGCAGCGACGTATTGGCACTGACTTTGAGTGTTTTGGAGCCCTGGTAGTAGTGTGGCTAAGGATTGGGCTGCTAACCTCACGGCCAGCTGACTGAAACCAGCAGAAGCTCCGTGGGAGAAAGACTGGGCTTTCTACCCATGAAAAGAACTACATTCTCAAAAAAATAAACACACACAAAACAGTTGCTATCTCAGAGACCTACAGGGGCAGTTTCTACCCTGTCCTGTTCCACCCTAGAACCGACCAGGAAGGAGTAAGTCTGGCCTCTGGAACAGGAGCCGGAGTGGCGCAGGCAGGGCTTGAAGCATTCTCTGCAAATTGAAAGGTGGGTGGTGAGTGGAACAGGTTTTTTTGCGAGGTTTGATCTCCCAAACTGAGAGAGAATACATTGTTCTTATAACCCAAACGGTGACTTATGACTTTATTATAGCACTCCCTGGAGGCAAATTTTGCCATGAACTTTCCCTTATTAAATCATTGATGACAGCATAAAAAAATACTTTATCTCAATACTGAGGGGTATGGGGGACTTAGACCTCATATCCTCCTGGCGGCGTCTGCTAACTGTAAAGTCAGCAATTTAAGAACACCAGCTGCTGCAGGGGAGAAAGATGACGTTTCCTGCTCTTGCCTTGCTGTGTGAGTTAGCTTTGACACAAATGGGCGGGGGTGGGGGGGCAGAGAGGGGCTGAGGGTATGTGAGAGAACTCACTTCTCCACTCCCTTTCTCAGAAAGAAACACAAACCAAGAATAAACTGTCTACTTCACTTTTTCCTGTACACTCTTCTACCCTCTCCAATCTTTCAACCCTGCTCATCCTCAAAATGACCTTGATTTTCCTTCCACTCTGCGCCTGCTTTGTTTAGGGAGAGAAAAACAAAAGTAAACCACCCAGCCCTCCTGAAAGAACTCAATAAATGCATTTTGAATACAATATGAATACAAGGAAATGCATGGGGCACTTAAATTGAAAACCAACCTTCAGATCCATTTGATTTTTGAGATGTTAAACTCAGACCACACTGAGTGCCGCAGGTTGGATTTGAAGCACAGCGACCCCGTTGTGTGATTGGTTGGAATTCCTCCCTTTTCTTTCAGAATGAGTTTTTCCTCTTTCTTGTTTCGGTTCCGGGCAACAGATTTCCGACTGCGGGCCCCTGACTCTGGGTTTTTATCCAGGAAAGTGAGGCCACAGACTGCTACCTTGAAGGCGGAGGAAACATTTATTGGAATGGAAACACTAACCTGTAATTTGTCATGCTTAAACGTGTGCTTACAAACAACCTCCAGTAAAACACTCTCTATATAGTAAGCAAATCAATACATTGTAAACTTACAGACGATCTCATCAATTAATAAGCTTAAGAACGAATATGCCATTTCGGACTTCGGAGGTACGTTGAGTTCGGAAACGAAACAAAACCGCAGACCTTATCATCACCCCCCAATTAAGACACTAAAGAGCTAGTCAAGACTTCTCCAACCCAATGACACGAATGCATCTGCATTTTTGGTTACAGTCCCCTGCTATGCACAAAACCACTGGGTTGCTAGAACAGTTACACAGGTCTCAAACGGCACAAAGCAAAGCGAGGAGATAACATGCCAGTCCGACAGAAGCAGTCTTGAAAGTGCACATGTTGCATTTTCTCTTCCTGGACCACTGGGACACGCAGGGCACCTCGGACAAGACGGCAGGGTCAAGAAGCATGCTTTCTCTACCACATTGGTGGGACACTGGTTGGGGCCAGGCCTCCGGGCCTTTGAAGCTACCTCCGGTTTGATACAGGGAACGGGCTTCTACGACACATAGTGCAAATCAAATCCCGAGTGGCAAAACGACAGCCCCGAGACCGCCACAGATCCGCCTGCTGTTCCACTCCCCCCCCCCGCACGGCGCCACGCGGGACACATTGGCACGTGGTCACCACCAGGTCGGCTTAGCTGGTGCTGTGAGAGGCGGCCCCACGGCGGCGGAGCGAGTGCAGAGCCACCACGCAGCAGCCCCGCAGCAAGGCGCCGATGTTGTAGACGCGATCGGTGCCCCCCCTCTGAGTACTGAACGCCCACACCACCGTGGGGATGGCAGGGGCGGCCACGGCCAGGAGATCCACCAGGAAGCTGCTGCTCCAGTACTGCTTGGCCAGCGCCCCGCGGGGCAGCGGGAGGAGGCTGTCCCACCGCTCCTCCCGGGAGGCGGCAAAATCCAGCTCTGGCATGAGCTGGTTCTCTCCAGCGTCCGCCTCGTCGAAGGGCGTCTCCATGGGAGACAAAAGGAGGGCCGAGTTGGGATTGCTTGGAGTTAAGTCAATCACTAAGGCAGAGGTGGCCTCCGGGGAGCTGTCGGTCAGCCCGATTCCAGATTCAGCCGGGGATGCCGAGCTGGAGGCGCGCACCGCCAGCAGGCTCCCCAGCAGCTCCGAGATGGCCGGGCTCCACGGCAGCACGTCGGTCTGCACCGCTTGCTCCACCACCACGTGGCGGATCTCTGCCCCCACGGGCGCCTGGAGAAGGGCCAGGTCGCCGGCCTCGGTGGGGGGCGCAGGCACCAGGTCACCCAACAACTCTGTGCTCCCTCCGGGCTGCAGCTCCCTGTCACCCCCCGCCTCT
The DNA here is from genome assembly GCA_004026705.1 of Nesogale talazaci. NCBI lineage: Eukaryota > Metazoa > Chordata > Mammalia > Afrosoricida > Tenrecidae > Nesogale > Nesogale talazaci. The sequence continues at coordinate 62,196 of PVJH01003836.1, read as the reverse complement.
GTGACCGGCTCCCCTGGGGACAGCCCGTCTGCCACGGTGCCAAACGGGGTGCTCAGGGCGAGGCCTGTGCCCGGGGAATCTAGGTAGGGGAAGTCTAAGCACAGCTCCTCCCGCAGGGCACCACTGTGAGCCATCTCCATGCTCTGCAGCAGAGACTCCAGCTTCTTGTTCTGGATATTTATGTCCACGAAATACTTTTGGATGCCTTTGTCTTTGTCGGCCAGGCTGCTCCTCATGGTCTCCATGACCTGCTTGAGCTGTTTGATCTCTTTCCGGGCCTCCTTGAGTGCCAGCTGGGCCTCCACCCGGTGGCACTCCTCTTCGATCCAGTCTTCCCTCATGCGGGCCAGCTGCGACTTGAGCTCCGCGATTTCACTCTCCCTGGAGAGGGAAGACACGCAGGGTTAAGGAAAACAGCAATTTAGAAACAGGGAGCAAGCCATTCTGACACACAGCCAGGAGCCGATGGCCTTCTGTTCGAAACACGTAGGCGGACTCGCTTTCTGAAATGTTCCTCCCCCTCTCCTCCCACCCCACACACATGGCAGGTGTTAGGCAGGTGTTAGCCATGACTACCCATCATCAATTGCAAGATAGCCAACATCATACACAGAACCAAAATAAAAAATGTCTTTCTTAGGAGAATTTTTTTTCAATCAATATGTTTATATCGTCAAGTTTGGGGTGAAGGTGAATAGTGAGATTATCCATGTATTTGTTGGTGCTAAATTGTTTCCTTAAATCCAGCCATTGATGTGTCCTCTCCATACTTCCCTCTCATGAATGCCCACAGTGCATACAGTTACCTCAGATCCCACACCCGATTCTTTTAGAAACTGGTCATCTGGTTCACTTGAGATATGAACTTGGCTCTCAGCCCGGCAAGGAACTCAGTGTGTTTGGAACCTGAAATAAGACGCCGTCTGCATTCCTCACCCTTGGCTGCCCTGAGTTTTATCTACAAGGGCAGTGGTTCTCAACCTGTGGGTCTGGACCCCTGTGGGGGTAGAACAACCCTTTTCACAGGGGTCTCTCAATCCATAACAGTAGCAAAATGACAGTTATAAAACAGTAACAAAAATAATTTTATGGTAGGGGAGGGGGTCACCACAATATGAGGAACTGTATTTAAAAGACCACAGCATGAGGAAGGTTGAGAACCACTGGACTAGGGCCAGGGAGTCTTTACCATTTCCTTGTGGGAACAGAGGATGAGAGCAGGCTGCCCAGGGCACTGATCCCAAAGACCTTCATGCTGTCTCACCAGTGAGCCACTGATCTAAGGGAGAGCTGTGTGTGTGTTCCGGGATAGTCAGCAGAAGATCCTCAAACAAAAAAACTGGCCTCTCCTAAAATGTAAATTCTTTCTGTGATAAGACTTCACAGGCATTCACTAGCTTTTTGTTTTCTTTTTACCTGAAATCTTGGCCCCAAATGGCAAACCTTGTCCACTAGTACAGAAATAGTTGCAAGAATGACAATGCACCCGGTCATTCTCATTGACAGAAATAATCAGGATTACAAACAAAACAAAAAACCCAAACCCACTACCATGGAGTCAATTCTGACTTGTATTTGCTTTCCAAGGCTATGAAATCTTCATAGGAACAGATAGTCTCGATTTTCTCCTGTGGAGTGGCTGGTGGGTTTGAACCACTGACCTAGAAGTTAACAGACCCCACAACAGTACCACCAGCATGCTGGAGACACTCCTCTGTAACATGTGTATAGACTAATAAGCAGTTGGTCAAACATAACAAGGAGTTACTGCATGGCTTAAAATCAAAAAGGTGTGTGGCAGGGTCGTATCCATTCTTAATACTCATGCAATCTGTAGGCTGAACAAGTAATTTGAGAGCTAGGCTATAAAAAGAACAGCATGAGGATTAGAGAACAACTCACTGTGGTAGCTACATAATCTGTCAACCAGAGCAAAGGGGTGGAGTCTATATTGTCAACTGGGTCACAGCCAATGGTGCCTTTGTGTGGCATGGTATTCTCCTGAGGATTCTGGGAACTCCTGCCTTTCTCCCTGTAGGTGGGATATACTTTCTCTCTGTGAGACACTCCTGTGGACATGCCACACTGAGGTATGCTGATGGAGTCAGAGCCCTGGAGCTGGAGGAACTACATGGAGAATCATGCCAGTACTGATGTTTCTACCTACCACCACTGGATCTGCAAGACTTTCCATCTACTGGCTTATAATCTTCCTGTATTCGACATCACTTCATGTGTTGTGTGAGTCTGAAGAGGAATTTATAGACTGGTATTGGATATACTGGCCTAATATTGGACTTATGGGCTAGATCTGGACTGCTTTATTAATATACAATTACTCTTACATATCCAGCTCTCTCTTATACACATATGAGTGGAGTGTCTATGAATGTTTCTCTAGTAAACCCAGACCAACACACTCGCTAATAACCTGTAGATGCAGATGACACAATTTCCTATGCTGCTAGGGGAGAAGACCTACTGGTAAGGATCAATGACTACAGCCTTGAGTATGAATTATAATTCAACATAAAAACAACAGAATCCTCACAAGTGAACCAATAAGCAATATCACACTATCATGAGGAAAGATTGAAACTGTCAAGGATTCCATTTTCCTTGAAGCCACAATGAATGCTCACAGAAGCAGGCGACAGAAGATAAGAAGCTGAATTGCACTGGAGAAATGTGCTGCAAACGAGCTTAGTGTCCAAAGTCAAGATGTCACCTTGAGGATGAGGGGCTGCTGACTTGAGACAAGGCATTTTCAACAACAGCGTCATATGCACGTGAAAGCCAGACAGTAGGTAGGGTAGACGCAGGGAGGATTGATGCAGTACACCAGCAGTGCTTAACCTGTGGGTCACGGCCCCGCTGGGGGTCAAATGACCCTTTTACAGGGGTCGCCAGATCCCTAGCAGAAGCAAATTGACAGTTATGAAGTAGTAATGAAAATAATTTTATGGTTGGTGAGACAGGGGGAGGGTCACCACAACATGAGGAACTGCATGAAAGGGTCGCGGCATTAGGAAGGTTGAGAACCACTGTCGTAGACACATAAGATTGAATATCGCAGTCTGCTGGGAGAATGAATACGGCTGTGTTGGCACAAGTACGGTCAGAATGTTCCTTAGACGTGAGGGTGGCAAGAAGGATCAGTCACTGAAGAAAAGCCATCATACTGGGTAGAGTAGAGGGTCAGCAAAGAAGTCGGAGGCCTTGGTGATAGGGATCTCTGGTACTGTGGTGACAACAATGGGCTGACTCATAGGCATGATCGTGGGGACAGCGCAGGTCCAGGCAGCATTTCCCTCCGTGGTACACAGGGTTGGAAGGGCTGCATTGTTTTCTGAGTGTTCCTGCCATTTAAAAATAGCTACACGCACACACCCAGCATCTAGAGTCAAAGCTGTCCCTGCCCAGAAGAAGCAGAGGGTTCCTCTGGGCTGACCAGTGTTCCTTCCACTCCTGGAATAGCTGAGTCACAGGCAATTCTGAAAGGGCTTCTTTGAGAGACTGGTTTTAAGAAGCTGGAAACCACTGGATGAAACCAGATTGCTGCTGCTGCTTTTGGTCTATCTAGAGTTTGGGTCCATCTTTCATTTTAGGGGAAACATGCATCGTCCTCATCCATTGTACACAAGCCCCATGGACTCACCTCTCATGCAGCCGGCGCTCAGACTCCTTCAGCTTGGTCTTGAGGTGTCGCACGGTGACCTCCTTTTGCTGCAGGGGAGTCAAGTACTGTTCTGGATTTGGAGGTTTGACACCGTGATTCTCACCACAAGACGTGTACCTGCCAGATCTCCTGCAAGGACCCACACAGTATTAAAGAGTATTAGTATTAGTATTAAAGTATTAGTATTAGTATTAAAGAGCAAACAAACAAAAGACCCCTCTGAAGAATTGGAAGGTGTCCAGTTAACCCCACGACCTTTCTAACCCAAGCCACACTACAACAGGTCCTGCTAGACGGAAGGAAAATGTGGACTAAAAATTTCTGAAATAATCAAGCAGGCAACAACAAAAGAAAAGACACACTTACTAAACTGAGAGAGACTTGAAGACTTCCCCGAGTCTATTGTACTGAGGTGCTCTTTACACTTGATCTGAAACTAACCCCTGAAATCAGTCTTTATCTACCTAACAGATTAGATCGATCACAAAATAATGAATAGCACCTGTAAGTACAGTTTTCCTTCAAAAAAAGTATGAAACCAGATAGTCAATAATTATCACCTGCAAGTACAGTTTTCCTTTAAAAAATTATATGAAAACAAATGGTCAATTACTTTAGAACAAAAGGGGAGTGGGAAACTAGAGTAATAAAAACAGAACCACCGGAATGTAAAGTAGGAGACTTGTTCATGCCTTGTAAAGAATGTAACCAGTATCACCCAACAATTTGTGTACGTTTGTTGAATGGGGAACCAAACTACTGTGCAAACCTTCACCCTAAACATAAAAGGGTGTATATGTTTGTGGAAGGGGAGCTGTGGCGAGGGAGGTTTTTCTGTGGCTTAGGAATGATTTTATACATAATAATGCACAATTGCCCTTGGTCTCAGGCTGTCCCTTTAGCGCATCATGCTGTTATATTGGAAAGAAAATTAGCAGGCGGCTGGGAGAGGGAATGGGTGTGTGTGTGGGAGGTGGGGGGAGAAGGAGAGAGAACCTAACTTGCCACACAGTGTGGTCCTGACTAGACAGCCTGATTATTATGCGTTCAAGTCAATTTGTCTTCCTTGGTGAGGGTGCTGTTTTGGTGGAAGTTGAATGGTTTCTCCTTCTGACATGAGCAGGGGCAACTCCTGTCTCAGTAGTGTATGCTTTGTGAGAGGAGTGCCCAATGTTCTACAAAACATTTCTAAAAGGAAACCTGACCTTCAGCCAGGACTGACCAAGGATGGACATCCCTGCTGGAAGAGGGTTGGCTAATGAGAACAGGGCTTCCAGAAGATTCCAGGACTGGTAGCTTCTCCCTGTTGCTGAGACCAGTCCTGTCCACTCCACCAGTCCTACTCCTCTGGGTTCAGCTCCTGAGTCCCCAGAATGATCAAATTTGAAAATGTGGCCCCTTCCTTCTGTCTGTAAGTCTCTTCTTCCCCCTGGGACTAAGCAATTCTGCGTGACCTTCAGCTTTCACGTCAACTCCCTTCCTCAGGGAAGCAGTGATTCCTCCAGCTTGTGGGGGAAATGCCACACCCTGGCCCCTTTCCATAATCCTATAGCAAGAGGTACTTGCCAAATTATCTTGTTTTTGTCATTAGATGGCTAATGTCTTTCTTTTCCTCTGGATGGTATGCTCAAAGATTCTCTCTGTTGTTCAGCATTCTATTCCCAGTGCTTGTTGCAGTCCTGGCACATTATCATAACCCTCCCCACCCCCCAACCAACCAAATAAACAACTGCTGTCAAATTGATTCCAGCTCATTGTGATCAGCATAGAACTGTGGCCCGCTGGAACTTCAATGACTGCATTTTCCAAAAGTAAATCACCAAGCGTTGCATTCCAGGCATCTCTTGGTGAACCAGAACCTCCAAGCTCTAAGTTAGCCATCACCTGTATCACCTGTCTGTGGCACCAGGGACTCGGTACATCCTGGTGCTTAATATATATTCAGTGTCTGGATCAAGAAGGAACACGATGCCAATGATTCTGTCACACTCTTCTGTCACACTGCCACCCTCGACCGCACACATCCAGAGCACCCCCCGCCCCCCTCCCCCGTCAGTAACTAGTTGGACTACTGTAACAGGTTTCTGCAGCAGCCCTTGTAGGATGACCCAAATGTAGGAAAGGAAAGAGAAATGTATTACTGCAGAGGGAGGGAGGCGGGCAATAATAAAAAAAAAAAGGCAGGAGGTGGATAACCTTTCCAAATAAAAAAAGAAAGAAAGAAGGAAGGAAGGAAGGAAAGAAAAACCACCCCTCCCTGAGTTGGATAAACGAAGAATCACGGATAAGGAGAGAAACAGAACTCACCTCATGACCGGGCTGCAGTCACTGCCCTTGTAGGAGCCAGAGTTGCTGCTGCTTGGCGACGATGGTACGTAACTGGGATGGGAGTTCACAGGACTCAGCTGATTCCGGCACAGCATGGACAGGAGGTCCTTCTCCCGAGGGGATGGGGGGCTGTTGACAGATTTGTGTGAGGAAGTTCCATTGCTCCGCCCATGGGGACCTCGACTGGGAGAGAAGCATCGAGAATGTTAAGATCCTTGGGACCAGAGCCGTTGCAGTGTTCATGTTCTACTTCTCTCTGAAGCTGGGTATTTCAAGGCCATGTCCAATTTATAATCTCAAAAGCACTCTCGTGATTAGCACAAACGGCGCTCATGAACAGCCTCCTTCCCACCTACTCAGTGTTTTCGCTCCTCCTCACAGTATGAGGTCAAGCGCTCTCCAAATCATTCCCTCCCACACAACTGTCTTTGAATTAGAACCAACGCCTTCGAAGAACGCAGGACTATAGGACACTCTATGGCACTGGGGTTAGAACGATGACTTGGTTTAGGGTCACTCTGTAAGGTCACTCTCAAACACCTGTTTCCATTTTGAGACATTTGGGTTTGGTGCATCTTAGGGGAAGGAGATGCAGGCAAGTCGTCACTTGGAAGATGGGGGAAAGAGAGCTGCTTATCAGGAGAAAATGAGATGGGCAAACGTATCATTCAGGTCTATAATTTTGACCAACCAGGTATTTGTCTTCTTTTTTTACCCCTCCAGGGATCAGCACACTCCTCACCATTTAGCTCCTGAAAAGCTGTCACCATTCCTTTGGGGTCAGCTGCCTCTTGCATTGCCCACCCCGCCCAGCGGGTTGACCTTGTAGTTGGAGTGCCCTTTCTCATATGTAGCATGGACATCATTGCCCTCCTCCAAGGCATCTGTCAGCTCCTCACCTCCTCCAGTGTAGAACCCAGATGCCTTCACCTGGTTCAGAAGGTCCAATCCCACCCAACCCATCAAACTTCATTTTTCACACATCCCCCTCTTCCCACTGGACCTTTGGCATTCCCAGGGACTTGGATGGGTCCGCCATGGTCAGAGGTCATTTTTTGTTTCTTAAGTTAGAATTTCTTCTTCTTTTAAGGTTCTCTCTACTGTCTACTGGGCTGGGTACCTGCTGCTCAGAGACTGAAGGTAACCAATCACACCGCCTTCTCTACATGCTTCTTTCCCCAGACCAGCTTCTGTGTCTCACTCTGGTGTTCTTCCTATTCTAGGCACTTTTCCTTCAGAGACTCGATCACTCTCTAATCACACGCATTCCAGTGTGTCTTTATCAGACGAGGGCATCCTTGAGGCTTCTCTTTTCTATCCCCACTATCCCCTGACCCATAGTTCCCAAAGTGGGCATTGGTGTGTGGAATGATCTAAGGGCATTGTGAGAGCAGATACCTACACTTTATCCTGGATTCTGGGCTGGAGTACAAAAGGTTTTCATTGCTAGGGAGATCGTGAGGAATTTTTTTTTAAGAGGACAGTAGACAATATAAGTTTAGGAACCTATATCTGAACCATCGATTAAAACAAAGCTGTTGTTAAATCCAGTTCATGGCAATCCCATATGTGCAAAAGAACTCTGCTCCATTGGGTTTTATTGACTGCTTTTTGTGAAGAGGGTCTCTAAGGCTTTCTCCCAAGGCTTCTGTGGATAGACTAACAGCCGTTTTCAATCTTCCTAATGCCATGACACTTAACACAGTTCCTCATGTGGTGGTGACCCCCCCCCCCAACCATAAAATTATCTTCTTTACTGCTTCATTACTGTAAGTTTGCTACTGTTAAGAATTGGGTGACCCTTGTGAAACTGCCGTTCCCCAAAGTGCACCCTCACCTTTGTAACATAGGTACAGCTACTAGGTTGAGGACCTCTGGACTTGAACCTCCCACCTCTTAGTTAATGGTCATGTTAAACCATTTCCGCTATCAGGAGCACCCAGCCTCTCCTAGGAAAGAGATCAAGCCTGACCCAACAGTACAGGTTACAGCTGCAACTCCAAGTTCACAGGGGGATTCTGGGCAAAATTAGGGTGGTAAGGTATCAGGCCAGCTATTCACATGGGGGTGGTGTAATGGTTACAGGTTAGGCTGCTAACTGCAAGGTCACCAGGTGACTGAGGGGAAAGGGCATGGCTTTCTACTCCCATACAATCTTGGAAACTCACGGGGATAGTTCTACCCTTTCCTATTGGATGACTATGGGTTGGTATCAGCAGGAAAATTACTTTGAGATTTATTGCCAAGGCAGGTCCTCGCTCGGTGACTATTGAATGAATCAGCTGGGTTTAAGAACTGGTGGCGCTCTTACTGGGAATGGTGGCAAGGATGACCCTTAATTTCCCCTGTCTGATTGGGGTCATAGACTAACCTTTTCTGTCTGCCTCACAATGGCAGTCAAAGGGAAGGGTGTCAAGGAAGCACATTCAATGGGCTGGTTAGAGTAATCCAAGTGTAGGGCATTATTACAGGATAAACTTACTTGGACTTCCCCGTTTAATCTACTTCCAGAGACTTGAGACCTACTTGTATAAAGGAGCATCTGAGGAATGTTGAAATTACTTAAATATGAACACAGTGCCAGGAGTACCTGATTATATTACAAGGAAATAAAAGGGAAAACAAGATGCTTTTAGGATATCAGTTCTGCTTTTTGACAATCTTCTCTGCAATGTTAACTGGAGTTGATTCCAACGAACAGCCTGAGGAGAAAAGTGTGTCAAAATGAATCAATTTCTCTCCCCCTCCTCCTAAATTCACCTTCCAAACCATAATTACTTATTCAACATCAAACACAGTTTCCACGAGCTATCCATCTAGCAAGTCACACAGAAATGAAGCGTCGCCAAATTTTAAAGTTAATAGTTGTTTGCTTGTGAAGTTATCCAAATGGACTCTCCCTCTCTTTCGTGGGAAGGGGACACTTTATAGGGAACAGATGGGCGGATGGCTTTCTGACAAACCCACTTCAGCAGCCTAGGGGTGGGCGGGAAGGCCTGCATGCGTAACTGAAAGGAACATGGTGCCTGGCTTGAATTTCCTCTCCGAGCTTCCCTTGTATATCTGGTGTCAGCCAGTTTATTCCTTAATGTGACTAGGGAAATCATGGAGGATTAAACATCTCAAGTTAAGAGAGAAAATAAAGAGTTATTTGTAAATTTGACCTCGGCAATTCTAATCTCTGAGCTTCTCCTCACTCAGGGCTTTCTGTGACCTCTGTCATTCTCTAAATGCGTTAGGAGCCTTCTCTCATTTTGTTTGACCCCTATCTTTGTAAAATAGGTACAACCCCTAGAACACACCACTGCCAACAAGTTGATCCTGGCTGCTAGAGCCCCAGTAAGGACAAGAGGGGTGCTACTCTGTATGGCTTCCAAGACTCACCTTGATGGGAACAGCCAGCCGCGTCTTTCCTCTGAGGTGTGGCTGCTGGGCTAGAATGGCTGCCTTTGTGGTTAACAGGCTCAACATGACGTAACTGAGTCAGGGGACGATAAAGGGTCCAAGAAGACCCCGGCCCCAAGTTTATTGTTGCTTCCGTTGGTAGGTTAGGGTTTTGCTGGTCAAATACACTCTCAATCTCACGTGTCCCTCATCTCACCTTTACCAAATAGTCTGGCAGTGCAGCTTCCAGGACCTATGTTCTCCACTGAGCAAGTCCATTCACCACAGGAGACGGCAATCCATTAAAAGGAGCATGCGCTACTGGAGAGTTTGGCATAGATACCCATCCCATGCAACAGGGTGTTCCCAATGTGTAGAATGCCTGGGACACTCCATCATGGACTCTCTGCTGCTGTTGCAGCTCTCTGCAGAGCTGGGATAAAGAACTTTATCAATTAATATTTTTGGTACCTCCATTTTCATTAAACCTTCAAAGTCTGCTACTACTTGACTACAATAGATTCTAGCATCAGCAGAGATACTGGTTTGGCAAGGAATTATCCTTAGCTATTTTGTTTGATGCTTTTATATTCTCTTTTGAAGAAATCACGAATTCTGGTTTGGAAGACTTTCTCCAAGTCACAAATACTAGAAGTCCAGATATTTCTGAAATCTGAGTACAATACAATTAACACAATTTCTACACATCGTCCTTTTCCTACCGCTTTTTGTATTCATTGACATCTTAGATTATAGCACGTGCTACCTTCTTGAAAGGGTTAACTTCGTGGCTTATTCCCAGAGCAAGCCAGCACTCGTACTTAGAACGTGTTGGCCTTCGAGCCCTAGACTCTCAGGGGCACTTACTTCCCATAGGGAGTGAAGGCCTCTGGGGACAGAGCCATTGAATCCTTACTGTGGACTTCACCCTTGCTCAAACTTTGTCTGAGCCCAGCTGGTCTCCGACTTTTATAAGCACCCACAGCAAATAAATATTGTCTTGCTGAGTCCTGGAAATTGAAGCTAGCTTTAAGAGACGAGCTCATTTTTTTCCTAGGAAGGAATGTTAAAGATCATGTCGCCCAAGCCCCTTTTTACACACTTTGACACTGAGGCCCGTGAGAGTCACCTGCAGACCGTGTAGAAGGCAGTGCTTCCCTAGTGTCCTGATCCTCGTTCTGCCACATTGCTTGGGTTCTGCTCAGAGAGCACCTCCTCGCAGCTGTCTCCTGGATCAGTCTACCAAAAATGTCTACCGTCCACTCTCAGGTTGGCAGTTGCAAGTTCAACTACTAAATAGAAGGCCTGTCATTCAAATGTACAGTAATGCCAGGAGAGACCAGCTAGCTGCTGCCATGTGGATTTACGAGCCCCTGAGGCTGCGGGGGCAGCCCTGCTCTGTGGGACAGGAGGGCTAGGAGGTGGCACGGACTCCCGGGCAGTGGATTTTATCTCTCCCTCTGCTATTTTAAAAGAATTCCAAGCAGGGACCACTGTTCACATGACTCATGTAGGCATTGCCCCTTTGTCCTGCTAGAATGAACATAGGTTCCATGGAGTTCTGTGCATCACTCTACTTCCACAACCCACATGTGTTGAGTGAAGGCAGGCAGGCCCGGGTGCTGAGCAGGGCATCCGAGCTTCACAAGCAAATGAAATAAGTGCCACCTCTCTCCCCACCTACACCGTGCCGGTGAGGGACACTGGCTGACGATGACTGTGCTCCAACAGCAAGCCCAGCCCTTCATCACCTTCAGTTCTGACACGACCCTCGGCATGGGCGTGTTGGGCAGGAGATGGAAAAATGGGAGAGCCCAGGGGGCTGCCTTCAAGACTCCCCCCTTCCCCTTCGCCATCATAACTGGGCCCTGTGGTCTAAGGTAGAGTTGGCCACCGTGTCTGCGCACGCTGCACTCTCTGTGGGATTAAGGTGTAGGCAAGGAGTGCACCCATCCGCCTTCGCAAACGCAGAAAGTGCAAGACCTGTAAAATGGGGGAGCGGGTGCCATCGCAAGGGCAGGGTCATGTGGGGCAGGTCAGACACAGGCGACACAGGACTCAGGTGGCATCACAGGCTCATGAGGGAGAGGAAAGACGAGAAGGAAGAGAAGGCTGAGAGGACACAGCACACAGTAGCAATGCCTGGAGTGGGCTAATCCCATGAAGACCAGCGCAGGCCCCGCTGTGGTCTCTCTCTCTCTCTCTCACACACACACACACACACACACATACACACACATACACACACACACACTCCGTTGAATAATAATATCTTTGATTCAAAAGTGATTCAGGTCATCCTACAGAGATGAGAGGTACAGGAAAGTCTTAATCACAGAGCGGGTGGGGTGGTGGAGGAGGGGGCGGCGCCTACTTGCGTGAAAAAGCGGACCTCTTGCTTCCCACAGTGGACATAGGGACCTCAGGAGCGGAAATGCTGCCCGTGCTGCTGGAGGAGCTAAAATCGGCTTCACTCCCTGGAAAACAAGAGGAGGGAGAGAAGCATGAAGGAACGGAAACCGGAGCCCTGCTGGCCAGCTCCCCGCCGTGGTCAGCACGCCGGCCAGCCTGCCAAGGCCCCTGGCTCTGCTGACCCACTCTCGCTGCGAGCTGCAGGCGTCCAGGACCTGCAGGGTTTCTGTGACTTCCTCCCAGCTGAGCCCAGGCACCAGGTCAGCATGTCGGAACGGAATGTAAACCCAGTGCAGCAGCATGGAAAAGCTGGTGTCACAAAGATGCCCCCTGGCCATCAACAGTGAACCAAGAAATGCCCGCCTGTGTGCCCGCTGACACTCAACCACAGCCCACACTGCAGGCCAAGGGGAGAGATGCGTATCAGTCCCCAAGTAGTTTTTCCAAGACAGTTTATCTTTGGGCTTTTGTTGTCAGCGAGGCATACTGGAATCTGGCACTTCAGTTCCAGAGACAATTGGCCAGTTATGAGCAGTCCAGGAACACTGCCCGGGCTCCAGAAACTGCCTGAACCAGCACTCTCTGATTACTGACTTTCTTGGACGACTGGCTCCAGTTTTTCTATTAAGATCAGAACCTTATCGAAAAGCAGCACTTCAGCAATTCCACGCCTATGAAAAAGGCTGACAGAGACGATGAGGGAGCCTGAGAATGATGTTGAAATTGGGGGTTTAGTTTCGTATGGAGACTGCACCGTTTGTAAATGTATTAAAGTGTGTTAATCTGGGTAGACTAGAGAAACAAATTCATAGAAATTCTTAGGTGTATAAGAAAGAGGTTTCTATACAAGAGCAATTGAACATTAAGAAAAATACCCCAACCCAGTCCAGTCCAAGGTCATAAGTCTGATATTAGTTCATATGGCCAATACCAAGCAAAAAGTCCTCTTCAGACTCACAAAACACATGCAATGATGCCAAATGCAGAACGACCACAAGCCAATGGTGTTTGTAAAGGATCACAGCTTTGGAAACCCACAGGGAAGGTTTTCCCCTGTCCTCTAGGGTCGGTGTGTGTCGGGATTGACTTACTTGATGATAGTGAGGTTGGTTTCTGCCATTGCCCTAAGAGGCCAAAGTGAGCCATTTGTACCAGTTGCCGCCCGACTTCGACCTATTGGTGAATAGATTCCTCTGAGTGAAGAGTTTTATTAATTTTGCTAGAGGGAAAGGCATGCAGTGGTAAGGTCAAGAGAGAAATCCCTGTCTTCCAGACTTTCTGCAACACCTCTCTCGGCCCAGCCTCTTTTCTGGGGTGGAGATCGAAATGGATCCTATGGTAGGGGTGCTGGTTCTGGCTCACATATGGATCCTGGCAAGACTGGGGTGGCCATTTACGAGGTCTGAGACAAGTCATTCCTTCTGTATTTCAGAAACCATGTCCAATGATGTAATGCACTCTTAGAAGCTCCCTGATCTTCATTAGCTCCTCTGAGTAATGCATTGGCTACATTGTCACAATTTACAATCTCGGGGATTCTTAATTTGTAAGGCAACTAGTAATATACTTTTTCTGACAGCCTCGTTTGCTGGCAAATGACCAGAGAAGTTATTAAACGATAAACACGGACCACTGTCAAAAATAGACACTGTGAGCACAATCAGGTAGGATAGCATTCTCTAGTGCCAAATGGTTACTCTGATATACCAGCTTCCACTCAACTCTAAGTTTCCTGCACCTAGGAGGAGAGATAATGTTCAAAAGCCACTGTTACTTCATCCTGCCTTTGAAATATGGCACTTATGTACTCTGAATGAAAGGGACGAGTATGTTCTATACTTTATTGAGAAGAGATTAAAGTCAGTCATATTTGCAAGGCTTAAAGCCACTTCAATCCGGTGTTTTTCTGTTTTATCATCTGCACATTTGAAAGCGATTAGGAGATCACTAAGGGAAGCCAGTAGCTAGCTACTCCTGACCCTATTTTATTATTACTATTATTATTATATTTTAGATGTTTTCATTTTAAAATCATTTTATTGGGAGCTCTTACAGATATAGTAACAGTACATAGTTCCATCACATCAAGTAGTATTGTACAATTGCTATCACACTCAGTCTCAAGACATTCTTTCTTCTTGAATTCCTTGATATCAGCTCCCCTTTATGCCCTCCCTTTCCCACCATACCGCCCAGAAACTCTTATTTTTTCTTTTTTTCTCCCTATAAGTTTTGTTGCTGCTGCTGCTGTTGCCATATCTTACACATTCCAATATATCCATTCACATACAATCCTATTGCCTGATCCCATCAAGTGTGGTTACACAATCATCGGTGCTATCAACTCCCCATTCCCTCCGCCCCCTTTTTCTCTCCGTACCCTCAGGGGCCCATTACTTCTGTTAATGTGTCTGAAGGGTTACCTATCGTGACTTTCATGTACCGAATGATCTTAAACATATACAGAACATATGCAAATCTAACCCTGGTCCTGTTTTAGTAATGTTCTCCTGCTGACTCCATGTGGCAGAGTAGAACTGCCCTGCTGGGATTCCTAGGTTCACATCTGAACAGCACAGTTGGCCAGGTCTCCCTCCTGTGCAGCTACTTAGGGAGTGAGGGGGTTGAACCAGTGAGCCTGCAGTTATCAGCCCAGTGCTTCATCACCGCATCACAAAGTCTCCAGGTTTTAGGGAGATGGGACTCGGAAATGTATATGCTTTTCCATTTCAGCTTATGATTTTATAAAACATAAATAAGGGATAGAAGGAAAAGCCTATTTTAATATAGTATCTGATATATTCTCCCCATTTACCAAGGGGAATAACTAAAACGATGACTGGAGATCTGAAAAGTTTCAACTTATCTATGAGTAGGCAACAGGATATAAGGAAACAGGTACTCATGATCATTTCCCTTAAACAGTGAATGCAACGGGGAACAGGGGTCTCTCGGGCCACCAAACTCAGACAGAATACATAACCCACAGGCATGAGCTCTGAATCATATTGCCAGGCCCCAAATCCCACTACTGCTACATCTTAGATAGTGGAATTCTCTTATCTCTTTGGACCTCAATTTCCTAGTCTGCAAAGTGGACATGATATTCATAGCAGCTGTCTCACAGGGTTATCAAATACAGTAAAAGGGGGTGGGGGGAGAGAAACTAGAAAAACACACAACTCACTGTAAACGCTCAACAGAATAGCTATTATTCCTCTACAGAGATTTAAAACACAACTGCTATAATACCATATTATTTCTTTTATAGAAAAATAAGGAACTAGCAATGATCAGAAAGGACAAGTGTAGTCTATAATCCCATGGTCCAAACATAACAACCACTGGTGACTTTTTTGGTATTCAATTGCTTGGCATTCACACTTACTATCTTATTATGTAATCTACTTATTTTTCTCTTTATACTTTAAACATAGCAGTGCTTTTTCAGTGAGAATGTATAGGTGAGTTCCTGCCAATTTTTCTATTATCCATAGCACGCCAGCCCATCCCACTTATGTCTATCAGTTTGCTTATTTTTCATGACAGCACAGGACATGCAAGGTAAGGAAACGCATCAATCCTTATGACAAATTGGGTGACGACAAGTCCAGTGGAGACGTCACGTGGGGTGCTGCAGGAGATGCAGCGAGTAAGTAATGGAGCTAAAATCAGAAGGCAGACCGTCTGCCCTCAAGGCTCATGCTCTTAACCACAGACGACCGACAGGTAGCCGAGCACATGCAATCTAGAGTCTTGTCTGATAGTATCCTTAGAATAAATTTCTGAAAGTGGAAGGGCTATCTCACAGGCTATGCCCAATTTAGAGGCTTCACCTCCTATTCCACAGGGCTTTGCGGATCACTTTGACCTAGTTTTTCAAGCAAGACATAATTTTCTAATGGAAACCAATTAGTCTGGATACTCCATTTCTGTGCTTGGTAGAGTGGAGGGGCAGAGGAGAAGAGGAAGGTCCTCTACGAGGTGAACTGACACATGCCTGCTGCACTGGGGGGCTCGAAGACAAGAGGCACTGTCGGGGTGAAGCAGGACAGGTCCTTTCGTTTCATTGTGTACAGGGTCGCTTTGAGTCAGAGTTGAATGAACAACAATGAACAATAACAACAACAACACTGTAAAACAATGCTCTCATCTGTCCAAGGCATAGACACGCAACAGTAAATCTGATGTCACAGGAGATACTATGACAAGGCTGGCCATTGAAGACTTGTGCTGGAAAAGCTGAACACAACTAAAATCGAGGCAGACCCAAGTCATGCTCATCAAGACTGTCTTTGTTCCTCATCGGCATTGGAGTTGAGGGGTTCTGGGGGTTGGTGAAAGGAGATGCCAGAGAGCTGAGCCCCGGTGGCGTAGTGGTTGAGTGCGGCGGGACTGCGGCCCATTGGCTTGGCGGTTCAAATCCAACAGCAGCTCTCCAGGAGCAAGGCTGGGTAGCTCCCACAATCACCAGAGGGCAGTGATGACCCCCCCCCCCAAAAAAAAAAGGAGATGCCAGAATTGAACAAAGAAGATGAGCCTGACCATCATGACGGGTGCCAAATTCTTGGCCACTCAGCACCCACAGTGTAAGGAGTGTTTCCAACTCCCACGGCGCTCTGCTTGCTGGTCTCCACCAGGTCTGCGCCTGTCTGCCCGGGAGTCCTTTCTTCTGGACACTCTTGCCAGGTGCTATTACTTTTATTCATAAAGGTCAGACGAGGTGCAGTCTGGGCCTGCTGTGTGAAGGCTGGGCAACCAGAGAAGGCATCGGAAATGGAGACCAAAAGAGCATGTGCAGAAAACGGACGTGTTTAACACACTTCTTGGCTTCTGGTCTCTGAGGGCGTTCATATTTCTGTTTGCTTTGGGGACACTGTAGACCTCTCACACAGAAGAGTGTCACAGAGCTCGGCCTCGATTCTCAGGCTTAGGCAGTGGAGCAGGCCTGCAGCCTAGACAGCGGCATGAAGTCATTGTAAACCCGAGATTGCAGTAATCCCAAGCTGCATTAAGCCACTCTAAACCCACCATATCCGTGAACCCAAGTCCTCCTTTATCCTTTGTCTCGGCAAAGCTATTCAATTAATTCAGGCTAGCCATCTGGACCCCTATCTCAAGGAGAAGCTCCCAAATTAGAAAAAGAAAAGCTCCATTCCTTTCCTCTGTCCCACATGTACCACAGAGAGATCTGGCACCCCAAGTCTCTAGGAAGAAGAGAGGAGGAGCCATTTCAGTGAAGCCGGGCAGAGCCATCCAGGGGCAGCTCCATGGAATGGCAGAAGACACTCTCAGAAGCAGTTACTCTGAAGCACACACACAGGAGAACAGCTGCCAAGGTTTGTGTTCCACTGTCGGAAAAGGTTTCAGTTTGAGTTTTCAGAAAGTACTTCTTGAATTGCCTTATGGTGTTTATCTTGGAAAGGGAATATTTGATCAAAAGATCAATAAATCATTAAATACCCTTCCTGGTAGCCTCCCACCCAACACACATCTTCATGTTTTTCAGAAGAGAAATCTTTCTGAAAAAAATTATAGCCATTATTTCCATTTCCATCATCATTTGGAAAGGAATTTAATCTTCATTCTCATTCATACTCAATGACCAGAGCTTCCATATACTTCACACACACACACACACACACACACACCATGAAAAGCTAAAAAGTTCAAATGAAAATACTGCAGAATGAATAATAGTGTCAATAAATTCAAGTACTTAAACCTAAAACTGTTTATGGAAAAAGAACAGTGAAAATCAATGACAAATAAGAAACTGAAAGACAATATTTAGAACATATGACACAAACGGGGATTCATTTCCATAATTTAACCAAAAATTCATACAATACTCCCCAAATAAACTATCAGAAAAATGTAAACAAATGCTAAGAGATCACAGAAAAGAAAAACAACTGCTGATATATAGGAAAAAAATCTCATCATCTTATTCACGACACTAAATAAAAATAATGAGGTCTTTTGGCCCACTCATCAGGGATGGGCAAAAGATGAAAGTCAGATAATAGTGATTCTGAGAAGTGCTCTGGGAAATGATACTCTTGGAGGGTGAGGGAAAGTTTTAACTGGCACAACCTTCATAAAACAGAAAATGGTACTGCTAGGAAATAAATGTCCAAAAGACAACCTAACTCCATCAACAAGGACACTGATAATCTGCTATCATGAACAGGAAGGATGTGAACCCATGTGCACTAACTTAATAAGAAGACAAAGACTTGCCATGATGTAGGGAACAAAACAAAGCTAGATGCAATTTGCCTCTGTGTGACTGAATCTCCAACTCATACATAACCTGCCTCATGAAAAGCAGCGCGTCTCTTCAAGACCCAACAGTTTCTGTGAATTGTGGCCTCCCTTGGGGATGGTGGAGTGGGACCACAAAGACTATTGTTTTCATTTTATCTTTTGAGCCATTTGGTTCTAACTACATGTGCGTTACTCTCGCTATTAAAAAAATACACATAGGAAGGCAGTAATTTGACATATTTTTCTTTCTTTTTTTTGGGGGGGGGGGTGCATCACTGCCCTCTGGTGGTCATGGGAGCTACCCAGCGATGCTCCTGAGAGCAGTCACTGGATTTGGACCGCCAAGCCCAACGGGCAGTCCCGCACTCAACCACTTATACCACCAGGCTCAGCCCAACATATTTTTCTTTAAAACATGTTAGCATTGTTTTTAAGAAAACTGATTCAGTAAGCACAGCAATCACGCTGTCTGATGTGGGATTTAAGAAGGCTTTGGGTAAAGTGACCAGATGTCTCACTTTTTTAACAATTTAACAACGTCCTGCAGCATTTTAAAATTAAAATAAATATATGCAATACTATTTTTGCGTTCTATGAAAATTTTTGTTGCTCCATATAGACCAAATTTTTATTAAAGGCACCACCCCCTGCCCTAGTCCAATGGTGTCCTGCTTAAAATCTGGTCACTTTAGCATTGGGGGCAGATCTCTGGAGGTGGAAATTTGGCGTTTACTCTGTTTCTCTGCGGCTGGTGGACCCTGAGCAAGTTACTTGTCTTCTCTCTGCCTCGGTTGCAGTATCTGTAAAATGGGGATGGGTTTGTTAACGGATTATGGGAACTGAGGTGAAATATGCAAAGAAATCAGAATGATATCTGACATATAGTAAGCACCTACTATTAATCCACCTACGTCAATTTGACTCTGACATATACTTGTTACCCATTAGGCCTGAGGAGAACTGCCCTCTGGGATTTTGAAGACTTTAAATTTTTACAAGAAAAGTCTCCTTTTTCTCCAGTGGAGTGGCTGGTGATCTCGCAGTTAGCACCATTATTGTACTTGATATTACCTGTTATTATTTCATTTGAACGGTGGTTGCAGTGGTTTGAGGACCACAAGAGGATTTTTCCAAGCATCCCTACACCTTCCTCATAAACCCCCACAACAGACTATGTCTTTGTCTGCTTAAGCCATGGATCTTCAAAATCACTCTTTGAATGGTTTTTGGCAAGCCATTCTTCAGTGACTCATTGCTCTCTCTGTCTCTCTCTGTCTTTGTGTGTGTCTCTATCTGGGGTCTCAAATGAATTCCCTGCAAAACTCCAGAAAGCTCTAGAGTTATCCCTGGGCAGGGTTCCTGCCTCCAAGGCACCTGGGACATCTTGGCAGACTGTGGTGGCTTTGAAAGGTTGAGAAAAGGAGAGACCCATGATGAGAAAAACAAGCCACAGCAGAAGACGAGGTGAGGTGGGAAAGATTTTGACTTCATCCAAAGAATCTGGTCTTTGTCCAGGGCTCCCCAGGGGGACCTCTAAACCCTGGGTTTAACACAAGCCAAGTGTCTTTGTTGTGGTTGCCAGACCTACACCTGTGGGTCGATGCTGGCGGGCCTAATGAGGAAACTCTTCTGTTGAGAAAGCACCTGACTCCAGGGGCTCAGTCCTATGGAGCAGGCCCAGTCAAAGCTCTGACAAGGATGTCCGTCTATGAACACGGGAAGCTGACCCTAGATGACTCATTTATACAGGTAACCCCACTGAGAAAAAGCCCTTGCCTGCGCAAGGGAAGTATAGGGACAGTGCCATTTAGTGGGACTCTTCTAGCCAAAGGCTCTTTAACTCTCACCAACTGACCTCTACCTGTATGGGTCTGGGTAAGGTACGATGGGATTCCCCTGTGGATAACTGTGAAAGGGATTGACTGGAATGCCCTCCTGCTGGGTATAGAACAGCCCTCTAAGAAGGTGTGTGTGTGTATGTGTGTGTGTGTGTGTGTGTGTGTGTGTGTGTGTGTGTCGAATCTAACTATTAGCAAGAGCCAGGACCCTCATCCCTCGTTAAGTGACCAGATTTCAAGAGGGACACTATTGATGGGATGGGGGGGGAGGTGTTCTTGAGTAAAAATTTGGTGTATATGGAGCAACAAAAATGTTCATAGAATGCAAAAATAGTATTGCAATATATTTATTTTAATTTAAAAATTCTGCAGGATGCATGGGACAAATTAAAAAGCAGGATGTCTGGTCACCTTACCCAGGTGACATCAGAGTAGTAACAGCAGCAACCAGAGTGGAAGACTTCCCAGCCTCCAGGGAAAGTTGGGGGCAGAGGCTGGCCTGTGGAATGGGATACCTCTGGGCACTTCATTTGAGGAGCTGGGATGGTTGGCCCAGGAAGCCTAGGAAGGAAGTATGCGGGTAAGAGGTTTCTAGCATAAGAGATGCCACTGTCTCGTGTTAGCACTGGAAACACTGGTGTAGAAGTTTCTGTCTTGATTCTCATCTAAATATTTGCATGTGAGGGGTGACCATCTATCAGTTCACAAGATCTTTCACAATACAGTGAAATCACTAGGTCTGCGGGGTAGAGTAGGCACTTGTGGGTAAAACGTAAACCACCCACTCCTTCTAATGCTCTAATTATCTCCTGATTCCGCTAAGACAACAGTCCAAAAGGGGCAGGATCCGCTCCACCTGGGAGCTTGGTCACAGCGCTCAGATTTACTGAGTGGAAATTCCGAGTGTGGCCTTGGGCCAAGTCCTTGTGCTTTGTTTAATCGGCCCACCCCGCTTGCCTGACGCATCCTACCCTGTGAGAGCCACCGCTCCACGCAACCCCAGAGCAGCTCCCTCCTGGCTGCTTCTGAGACCCACAGCGCAGGAAGCCGGGCTGCAGCTGAGCACGCAGGTGCCCACTGCGGGAGGCTTCTGGGAACCTGTGCATGTTTCCCATTCAAACCGAGTCAGCTGCTTCGTGGACGTGGTGTAGTGCTGTGACTAGCCATGCTTCACGTCCCTGAGCCTGTGGCTCTGGCACCTGTGAGGAAGAGCCGGTGCTCACTTCAGAAGGGCCAGAGTTCAAGGGTCTGTTCTTTCACTGACTGGCAGTGTGACCCCAGACAATCCCCGAAGCTATGCTTCTTCACTGAACAGGGATGCGCCCCGCACATGGGAGTGTTCTGAGAATTAAATGTTAGGATGTAGAACAGAGTGAGCACACAGTAAGGGCTATCATTACTAGCCCACTTGTCGGTAGTTCAAACCCACCAGCCTGCTCCTAGAGAGAAAGATGAGGCTTTTGCTGCTGTAAAATGTCATGCCTCAGAAACTCCACACGGTGTCTCTGCATCAGAATTGACTCGTGGGCGGCAGGTTTAGTTTGGTTTGGGTTTAACGTGGACTTGCTATGCCTGATATTCAGCTGAATTCTCGAATACGGACACGACAAATTGTGCATGGGCGTGTGTGCGCGTGTGCGTGTAAAAGAGTGAGAGGTTTAAGAGGGTACAGGTAACATGGCTGAACTCAAACACAGGCGATGCGGTTAGCTTACACAACCTCCACTGAGGGCTATGTGCTGCACAGTTCAAAGTGTTTATGCACTTTAGCACATTTAGTCCTCGCACCCCCTCTATGTGATAGATGGCCCCAAACTAGCACCATTACTATCACCTGGCAACTTGTTAGAAATGCAGGCGTCTGCTGTGGACGATGGTGCTGGTTCCTGTCCCCGTGGAGAGTAGAAGGGCTCCCCAGGGGCCTCAAGGCAGCCTACCTTGGGAATCGGATCACCAGGCCTGGGGAGGCATTCCCAACCCAGCGGCAATGGGGGAGTGGGATGTGTGGGTGGATCTACTCTGTCCTCACAAACAAGAGGTATCAGAATAGAGTAAGGCACCCCACCCCAGCCTTTGGGGGAACAGTCTACCAGGAAAGGCTCTTCTCTCACTGCTGAGTGGCTAGTGGGTTTGAGCCAATGGTCTTTCTGTTAGCAGCGAAGCGCTTAAACCCTTGCGACACAGGGCTCCTTCTCTTGAGCCCCTAACCTGCCCGAGGCAGCAGAAGCGTTGCCACTTCCCGGGGGTGCTGCCAGGCTCCCTAACCTCCCAGTTTCTCTACGTGCTGCTCTCTCTTTGCCTTGTGGTCTGTTAATGACTACCTGTCCCGTCAGCTCTCCGCGCAGCCTTTGACCTTCACTTCCTCTATAAAGGAGATGAGGTACTCCGCTTTTATGCTCGCTCACCCCACCCATACTTTAACGTGCACTTATCACAGTGCCCTGCCATGGGCTGTTTGCATCCATGTGGTTTCCCGTGCACCTGTCAGCTCCAGGTGTGTGCATCTGCGAAGCCCAGTGTCGAACGCACACAGAGGGTGCTGTCTTCCAGAAGCTTTGCGGAGCATGAAAGGCTCTTTGCACCTCCTCATGCTGCCACGGTTCCAGGGAAGGTTCTCGGTGAGTTTCCTCCCTTGTTCTCCTACAATCTTTCTCAGACAGGTTGGTCGCCAACCCCCAGCTGCCACTGCATCACATGCTCCTCCTGGTGAACCCCCTCTGTATCAGAGACCAAGGGTGTCTCTCATGCTTTCACTGGCTTCTTCCCGAGGCTTGGATTTCAACCTTTTGGCTAGTAGCTAGCTGTGTTAACTGTTTTGTCTAACCCAAGAGCTTCAGATTGGGCTGATAAGCCAGTGTTCTTTATAATCAGGGTTCAAAAACATGAACCGTCCTCCTACCTCCACCCTGTTTCCCACAATCCCTTCAAATCATAGCTTCCTGCCCAGTTACTAAGGAGCAAAAACCATGCACACCTCTGTCTTGCTCATCAAAGTGCCACTAGAGCCAAGGGCAAAACCTGCCACCTAGGAGCTGCATAAGAGTATGTCCTGGAGAAGGGAAAGGAATCTTATCTATCAAGTGAAGGATGAAAAACTTAGCACATATAAGGGTGGAATAGCTGTCACGCATTTTGCAGAAATTACAAAGGAAAACTATGTCTCAGCAACTTGAAGCTGGGTAAAAAGTGCACCAGTTAGCCCAGCAAAGTTAAAGGTGAATTCTAACAATTACCAACTGGCTACGTGGATGAAGTGCCAATAAAACCATTAAGAAGAAAGTTATGTGCCCCCCCCCCCCAAACAAAACAAAACAAAAAACGTACAAAGAAGAAAGCTATGTTTGGCAATCTCCAGAGGCATTCTGGAAAAGATCCTCCAAGAAACCAAGTAGGAGTTGGCAAGCATGCCCTGGGAAGCGGGAATGCAAACACAATCCTTCCTTCTCCTGAGAGTGAGGATTGGGGGTTGTCCATAGTAGATCCCACATCTGGAACCCAGCAGACACTTAGTGAAAACATTGAGGATGCTCTTATGAAGGAGGCTGGCACGTGCACATCGGACAGAAGCCCAGCTTCGTGCCAGAGCATGTTGACTAATGGATTGCATGCCAACCTCGAGGGAAATCTCCAGTAATGTGTCACCTGATTCCATTCGTGCCCTTATTCTACTTCACATGCTTTATTAATAACCAGAAGGAACACTTGAAAGGTATGGTGTTAATGGCGGACTAAATTACACAAACTTTGAAGGGATAACTAATACACTGAGTGACAAAGCCAGACAATGTCACTCATCACTGCATATGAGTAGCCTACACTGCCAGTAACACAGACATCTTCTATTTTCCTCTTACACCGAAGAGAAAGACACAAAGTTCTCGGTGGTGCTGAGACTCGCCTGACTCTAGAATCTGCTTTCTTTGGTAACCACTTTGGTGCCCTGTGGTCAGAACTCACAGAGAGCTAAGAACCCAAAACAGAGGTGGATACATGTTCAACTTCATTCGTTTCAAATCAGGGCTGGTCCAGACACTGGGCCGTGGGAAGCAGAAGCAGAGGAGTCTCTATGCTCAAAGATTCCTCCTGTTGATGAAACACACAGCCAACTAGGCTACAAGGCTGAAGATGATCAGTGCAATCAGAGACCAGGCACCAAAGACACTGGAGAAAGCTGGGTGGGCACAAAAAGGCAGAGAAAGTGTCATGGGAGTAAAGCTGTTTGAAATGGGCCTTGGAAACAGGGAAAATCTCAACAAGTGTTGAGGGTGGGCTACAGGGTAGACCCAGAGTGAAAGGGGCAGCAGACACTAAAATGGAAAGGAGGGAAATCAAAAGATGTGCTTGGAATACATTGAGTCATTTTATTGACTGTGGTATTGGATGGGAAAATACAATGAAAAAGGTGAATTGAAGGCAGAGTTGCAGAATGGAACAGGTACGCTCAGGGAATTTGCTTTCTGAACACAGGCAGGATGAATGATGAAGGTGGTAGGAATACAAGCAGAGTATGCTTCACAATGGAATCCCTGGGTGTGGCAGATGGTAAACCACAAGGTTGGAGGATCTAATTGACCCAGAGACACACCCCCTACCCTCCCTTAAGGAAGAAGCCTGGCAATGAACTTTTACAACCCAGCTAATGGTCTACCTTGTCCTGAGGTGATGATCACTTGATGGGAACTGGTGAAGCTCTTTCTTTCTTTCTTGATACTTTCTTCTTTCATTTTGATAACTTAATCCCTCTTTTCTTTGGAACTTCTCTCTGTGCCCTCAGGTCCTGGTGAGGCTGTCAATCACCATACTCCATCCATTCTTTTTGGGGGGTATATTTTATTTATTTAAAACATCATTTTATGAGGGGCTTGTACAACTCTTATCACAATCCAAACACCCATCACTTGTGTCAAGCACATTGTACATTTGTTGTCATCATCCTTTTCAACACATTTTCATTCTACTTGCGCCCTAGGTATCAGCTAATTTTCTTCCTTTCCCTTCCTCAATGGTCAATTACCCTTGATTGTGTGTAAATTATGTTTTCATGTTGACTATAATGTGGCAGCAATTATGTGGAAAAGACGCAAGTTGACCATTACAATTCAGAGCAGGCGCCAATAGGGAGGAGACAGGAGCTCTGACCCTGGCATCCCTTTCCACAAGGTACAGTAGAGGTTCTACATGGTCAACAACCGGGCAGACAGCAGGAAGGCAGGACTGGAACAAGTCCAAAGTAAGTTGGAGCAGCACTTCTATCCTACACTCTTGACTGCAGTGTATGGATGAAACAGAAACACCCCAGGAAGATAGTCAGAGTTTCTGCATGACCCAAGAGGGGACAGTCCAGTGGGAAGGGGCTCAATCAACTGATGGGCAGCATATCTTTTCTTACTCATACTCTCCTGTCTGAGGACTATGGGAAATGTTGACTACCATGATCAGAATGGAGATTTACTACAGTGCAATCTTCAATGAAAATGTTGTTTATTTATTAAGATCAAAGGCAATATAGTCAAACAAGCTGGTTGGATTCTGGCCATTTTCTGGCATCTCCACAGAGTGTGAGAACGCAGGGAATGGAGGAAATGGGAGGCTCCGTCTGGTAAGGTTTGCTCTCTTTCCGGCTTGTGCTCTAGGAACATAAGGGAGGAGAGCAGGGGGCAATGAGTCACCTGGAAACGCTTCCAGAAGACCTGGCTGCTCAGAAATCTAGAGAGTGACAGGCTCAGAAAGAAAGCAGTTACAACAGTTCCTGGGGTTCCCACGGTGGGACACCTGTTCCAGCTCTTTGGTTCTGAGTGCCTGGCCCATGAGGGAATGGACATCCAGAATGCTGAGGCCCTTCTGTGGACATGGCAGCCTTCAGGAGCCAAGCGTGAGGGCCATGGTGGAGGGGGCCAGGCTTTCTGCAAATGAACTGGACCTCTCACAGTGAGCGCTGCCATTTCAGCTCACAGCTCTGTCTCTCATGTGAAGATGATTTGAACTCTCAAGTCTCGGAACAAACAAGTTTTTAACCACCAGGTCCCAACCACCATAAGGTACACTACTTTTTCTTGCAAGTTTAAAAAAGAATAAAACACCTCCATGAGTAGGTGATGCTCCCATTTCCATGGAATTGCTGGGGGTGAGGGGGTCTTCTGTAGGATCTCAGCCCTCTCTGGCATGAAGAACGTGTTCCGGAGCCAATCCTTTGCCCATCGGCTGCCTCGCCTCCAGTGCTAGTTAAGTTTTAAATTTGAGTGTACTCCATGTCCTCTGCTTCTAGCCACCTCCTCACCTGCCCACAATGTGCTGTGCAAAGTAGAGTGGAAAGCTCAAAGCAGTACGCCACCAAAAGGAGACAAAAAATCAAGACCATCCCTTTCGGGCCACTTGCGGGTTTCCCTTGAGAGTTGGGTGCCAGCATATAGGCAGCTCTTTGAGTGACAGTTTGAAATGACCCCCAAACCAGTATTACGTGACTCATTTCTGTGGTCCACAAGGATCCCACATTTTACACAAAGCAACCCACCCGGAAAACAGGCTGCCCTTGAATTGGTTCAGACTGCTGGCACCGTCACATGTGTCGGGACAGAACTACACTCCTTGGGGTTGTCCAGGGTTGAGATCTTTCAGACCGTCAGGCCTTTCTTTTTCACTGCACAGGCTCGACGGATTCTTGCCAGCAGCAGCCAAGCGCCGGTGCTGAGGGAGGTGACAGTTTAAGTCACCAACAATGGCACGTGAGGTTCCGATTCCCAAGCGCCTTTATAAACAAACAGCCAAGTGCAATCCCATCTGTGTCTCTCAGGAGCCATCCAGTAACCCCAGGTGACAAAGCGAATACAGTCCCAAGGAACAAGCCCCTCCGCCCTTGGCATGGAGAGCCACGGATGTTTCTTCTAAGCTCTGGGGTCTACTTCTTCATTCACAAGCCACCTGGTGAAGACCTACGAAGTTCGAGGCATGATGGCGGTTATGGAAAGGGCAAAGACAAAGAAATCAAGATTTGGGGGCTTTCTGATGTTACCCTTGTGTCCCAGCCTAATGTCTAGGGTCACATGCACAGTGGTTAAATTATTTTTTAACTGTCAGCAAATGATCAACTAAAGTCCACTACAGTAGTTCCCTCTTGAATCTTGGAAGAAGCTGGCAGGCAGTGTCAGTCATGCTAAAACTTACCTTATGATTAGCTTTATACTGATGTATATGCTTTAATGTATGAGGGGGGCTTCACAAAGTTTGTGGGTAAATAGGATGAAAAGATGATAGAATTTTCCACATGAATTTTCTGAAGGCCCTGCAAGCTATTTCTGTGTATCACATTCTATGCCTATTATTTTCAAAGAAATAAAGGAAACAGAAAAAACTATTTTAGAAACAATAAAATGATTAAGAAGTAACCAAAGGATGTGGGAAAAATCACACAAACACGGTCCTGGTCTAGAGAGGTTCACATTTCAGTAGAGGAAAGAGTTATGATTTTTAAAATTAAGCATAACAGGGTAAGTAACCATGAAATTTAAAGTGAATACTAAGGGATAGAGAGACACGATTGAAGTCAACAATAGTGACATGCAAAGGCCGCGTCCCCACGTGTCTCGACACATACACAAACACCCTATTTTATTCTTTACAAATGTCAATAGAGCATTCCATCCTTCAGTTCCTTCCCAAATTCCTACAGTGTGGGCTGCGTTCCCCTTATGCACACCCACAGCACCCAATACTTTTCACGGGAAACACCTAATGCAGACACAGGATGTCCAGGAGGCAATCAAAAACATTTCACAGACAAATGCATCGTGGCCCTCAAGTTCAATTTCCTGGTGGCTGAGACTGGAAAAGGTTGAAGGGCCAAATTAGGGAATCCTCTGCCCAACTCTGAAAAACAAGAGCTCTGCACAGGCCAGCCCTCTGTCTTGGCCCTGGTGTGCGGCTTGGCAGTCTATGCGAGGACACGGAGCTATCTGCAGATCCGACACCACTGTTCTGAGAGCGCCGGTGCTTCTCAGGCTGCGAGTGGGAGCCTTCCCTTCTTTCTCCCCCTCACTCCTCGGGGGACAGCATTGGATGTCAGGCAGTCACCCGTATCAGCTTCAGGCCCAGCCGCCACCTCTCAAGCACAGCCAGGTCCGCCGGAGTCCCGGCAGAAATCAGATCTGCCTGCCAGAAGACGGCAGTGGATGCAGGGGCTGCCCGTCTCAGTGACAGAGCCCGGTCCAAGGAGCCAAAGGCCCCGGATGATCCCCTTTCCCTGAACACTGCTGCTGCCACGCCAGGCAAGGAAGCTGCTGGCCCTCCCCCATGGAAAGGGACACAGCAAACAGAAGTTGAGCCGAGACCTGAAAAATCCTCCGCAGCTGTCAACACAAGGATGTGACCCACCCCCCCACTGCGACACCAAGTGCCTAACAAGTACTTGACACACTGCGCACCCTCTGAGCGTGGGCCCGCATGAAGAATAACAATGGAAGAGAAAGTAGGGCATTATTTTGGTCACAGGCGAGTAGAATATAAATAAAAGGTCACCATTGCTCGTGGGGATGTTGCTCACTATTAATTTTTTTTTCCTTTTTTGCCTCAAAACATAATAGATGGTACTGCACCTGGAATTGAGTTCAGCAAAATGGTCCCCTCGTGCATAGGCATACATTGATTTCCAGGCCTCAACCTCTAGAGAGCTTAATTTAAACCACATTATGTTAATCCCCACCCCCGAAACATTTTTTTTTTTTAATTTCAAGTGGGTTGAGGTAGCCCTTGTCACACCTGCTTCCTTCTTTCCAGGGCAACCAGATGGAAGGAGAAGAATATAGCAGCGAGAAGACATGGAAAATGAAAATGACATTAAAATAAAAATAAAAGCTGCGAGATAGAATTTGGGTCAATGCCTCCTGCGCTTTAAAATCAGCACCAGCAGGCTCTGCACACATGGCGCTGGGTCTCTATTTTTCTTGGCTCAGATGTCACACAGGATTAGCGCAAGAGGAAAAATCCCAGCCCGGAGCCTATTTTTATATGGATTAATCAATCATTTCCCCTCTCGCCTTCTCCTATCCTTCCCCAAACTCTCAATGAAACGGGACTCTTTCTTTGTTTTTTCAAAGTGCACTCTGAACTGAACCAGAAGCCCTGTCAGCAAAGGAGGGGGACTTCGAAGATGAACTTAGACTCTCAGGGCCTCATTTCTATGTCAAGTTACAGAAATTAGCAAGACGTAAGCTCCAGTCTCGTCCCTTTTACGGGGCATTGCAATTGTGTTCATGGCAGCAGAAAGGAAACATTTTATTTTACATATGTGTACGCAGTGAGCAAAACATAAGCCACATGTTTGCCAACAAAATCCTGGGTACCCACCCATCCATCCCCCTTTGGGTCCAGCCCTCCCCATGGGAGGTTCCCACAATGCGAAGAGCACACAGTATGTTCTTGGTCTCTCATGGGAACTGTGCTAGGTCAACTGGGTTGGATGCTGTTCGGCGCCATCGAGAGTCTTCCGACTCACACAGGCCCTGCGTCCAGCCGAAGAGACCAGCAACAAGGCCTGGCCCTGCACCATCCACAGGTTTTAGCCTATTGTTGCAGCCACTATATCAATCCGTGTCCCAGAGGGCCGCCTTCTTCATCCCCGACTCTCTATTTCATCAAACATGATATCTTTCTCCAGACCCAACTTGCCCAAAGTATGTGAGCTCAAGCCCTGCCATCCTGTCTTCCAAGGGAATCCATTAAGATTTGTCCATGCTTAGTGACAGGTTCACTCTCGACTATGAGGCATTGATGGTGATGTCTATAGGAGTAATGAGATAATATAACAGAAGCTATGTGTCCATGAACATGCCACTGAACTGTCAAAGCAGCCTAGTAGGTCCTATTATTATTTCCATTATACAGCTAAGGATGCTGTTTGAGAGAGGAGATCCAGATAATGTAAGATAAATAGTTCTTTGCTAAATAGCTACAGTCTCAGAAACCCACGGTGTCGGTTCTTCCCTGTTCCATAGGGTCACTTTGGGGCAGCATTGGCTGTCAAGTTTGGATTTGGGGTTTATGCTGATTTTCAGAGGGGGATGCAAATTCACCATAGATGTAGTCTAAAGGAGAAATGGAGCTTTACATATTCAAGAGGTGAAAGCTGAGAAAACATACTGCCAAGGCAGTTCTAGGGCACCTAGAACCACAATCTCTATGTCATCGCTCATTTTGCTCCCAAACTCGTGCCCCACTGCATCACTGAAAGGAACTATGTACCATTCGCCAGCACATCTCCAAAGCTGGATCCCTGTGACAAAGCCCAAACCAGGGGAGTCACTAGCCCATGGTCAAAGGGAAGAAGCTTTTCATCCTTTTAGATCACTAAAAAGGAGGGAAATGGATCGCAAAAAAGACCATTGTTGGATGACCTCACATATATAAAGGCAAACGTATGGAGAACAAACTTTGTTAGTGGTCAACAGTGGGGAAGAAGGGAGGGGGAAAAGGGGAACTAACGGTGATGGAAATATATTGATTAAGCAGGAGTCCTCAAACTATGGGCCACATGGGGCCCGCCGAAGACATTTATCTGGCCCACAGGGTGTTTTTTGCCACAGCTGCTTTCCTGCTTAGCAGCTGATACATCCTGGGCCCACAGTGAATTTGTTCATTTTTTTTTTTTTGTTGGTTTATTTTAACTATAGTCCGGCCCGCTAATGGTGTGAGGGACAGTGAACTGGTCCCTTGTTTAAAAAGTATGAGAGTCCCTGGATTAAGGGAAGGGTCACACAACTAGTTGTAATTATTGTGAAAAAGTGACATTTGTGGAAAATGAATTGGTTAAAAAATACTGTAGATAGTTGTATTTGCAATAAAAACAAAATGTAACTGTTGACATGGCTTACGTACAGCCAGAAACCCCGTGGGACTGATTATAATTTTAGGGTCATGGTTTCATGAGACATGGCAGTTAACTGGCCTAAGCACCTATGTGGGGCCTCTGAGCACCTTCAGGATTGCTGTGTGCTGCCTGCATCCTCAGAGGCTTTCAAGGGTCCATGCCAGGCAAAGCAATTGGTCCAAGTTCACCTGAAACAACTGAGGAAGCAGGAACTTCAAGAACATGAGGAGGACGTGAGATGTGCTGATAATTGCCTCCATGACAACTGTCCCCTCCCCTGTGATGGGAGATCAGAATTGCACAGTGCCCAGCATAGTTACCATTACTGAACGTATTTAGCAGATTCCATATTAAAATCCTGACCAAAAGGGGGAAAACACAGAACAGAATTTCCAATTCTCAAGGGCTCCAGACCGGAGCAATGAACGTTGGGATGAACTGAAACTATTGTCCGGAGATCATTTACAACACTTAAGCCAAACATAATCCCTTTAAGCTTTCTTAAAAGCAAAAAATGGGTTCGTCTACCTAGTGAAAATTATCTGCCTTGAGTATCATTTTCTCCTAAGAACTATCTCTGTGGGATTAAATCGACAATCCTCAACCTCGCTGTCATCGAGTTGAAGCTGACTCATTGTGCTTCTCTGGGTGGGTTTCTGAGCCTAGAACTCTTTACAGGAATAGCAAGCCCATCTTTCTGAGAAGTGGCTGCCTGCAGTTTGCATTCCAGCACATAACCGCTATGGCACCAGGGCTCTGTCCATTGGCAATAGCAACGTCAAGATCGACAGGAACTGCAGTGGGCAGTGAGCACTTGAGAAAATGGCCACAACTTAAAGATTGCAGTCAATGTCACTACACAGTGCATGTTGAGTGTAAGTGCTACAATCAAACAGTTGGACTGGTATATATTTTGCTGTGTATACTCCCCCAAAGAAAATAAATTAAACTAAAAAGCAAACAGAAGGAACTGTGCCAGGATGAACATTTGGGAAGATAACATCGACTAGATTGTCCTTGGCCTGAATGGACTTGCAGTACAGAAAAATAAAAAGAAATCTGCTGTTTGGCATAACACGGTGTGCTTAATCTTGAACATTGATATAACCATATTTGTTTAATACCTGTGTCACTTTTTGTTTAGAACTTCTAGATTCCATCCCTCTAAAAACCTTAACTTTTCACACCTTTAAAAATTACTGAACCACGTTTGGGGCTACAAATATAAATTATATATATATAGTTATTGTTGTTTCTAGTCCTGAATGTTAATACCCTAGGATTACACCTTTGCCCAGTGGATGTAAAACACTGTAAAAAGACTCATGTGGGGTTGAGCCCCGGTGGCGAAGTGGTTGTGTGTGGAACTGTGGCCCACTGGGTTGGAGGTTCAAATCCAGCAGCAACTCTCCAGGAGCAAGGCTGGGCCTCCTACTCTCACCACCAGGGCAGTGATGCCCTCCCCTCCCCCCAAAAAAGACTCATGTGTTCTATAATGCTGGAAACCCTATTCGATCTTGGAATATACAGTGAAGCAGAAATGTCAGATCAAATGAGATAATAAAACACAAATTTTCCTCCTGCCAATTTCATGGACATGAAGAGGTTCAGAATGTCTATGAGATGCCATGTGAGAGAAATAAATTAAAAGTGGCCAGAAAGATGTGCTCTGAATAATGTCCACGGTGAACTGGCAGACGAGACTCTTCCCTTCCCTAATCACATGAGCGGCTCGGCTCTCTCTTGATGATAAATACGTAACGTCTCAGCCAACCCAGAGGCCCACTGCAAACTAGATGCGGTGCCAATTAGCATTAATTGCCGCTGCCCTCATCTCCGCCTACAGCACAACCCTGGGGAAGGCCAGGCTGTGCACTTACCGAGGCACCACGGAAACTGGAGGCCTCGAGGAGCACTGGAAGATGTTGACGCCCATCCCCGATCCTTCTTGTTTCAGCTTCAAACTGTCTCGACAGACTCACAAACGACCATGGGTATTTAAAACATAGATAGAGGACAGATAGATGGATGGATGGAGAGACTAATAATGGAGAGACCATTGGTGTCAGGGGCTGTAGAATTAGCTTTGATTCCTAATGGGTATATATAGATACATACAAATGAAATATTGCCTACTTCTGAGCCACCCTGACAATTGTCTTATATTGTTGCGGGCACGATGCCGATCCATTTCATCAAACTTGCCTTCTACCCTTTGTTTGCTGACCCTCTACTTTAGTGAGATAGAGGATAGACGACTAGATGCAGGTGCCTTTTAAAGGTTTACTCCAGAGTCGCCATGCAGCATGTGTGAGAGGCGGAGTCAAAAACTTGTTTGAGGTACATTTTGATCCTACCACATCGGACTTTGATCCTCCCACAGCTCAATTTGCACACACACCAAGAGCACAGATCCTCTGGATTCCAATGGAATTGTTTACTTACTGTGGCTAATACTACTTACTTAGCAGGTACCCTCCGTAGACTTTCATGGCAAACACTGCCTCTGCCAGCAGCCGCCCGTCCGAGGCTGAGCTAGCACCTTTTGCAGGAGCGTGTGTGCTCCGCTCATTGCTGGTGGAGGAAAGGCTCCAAGTGGGGTATCCATGGAGACCAAACCTCCTCCCGGTGCCAGGCAAGGAAGTTACTCTGCTGGGCACCATAGCAACAGGAGGCAGAGGGGAAGGAGCCTATCAGGGAAGAGCACAGAACCTTCTCCCTGGTGACTGCATTTCAAATGAAACCCCTGCCCTCATGAATGGATACAAAGCATGAAGGAACACCAAATTACAAAATGGAAGAAAATGCCCACACAGCCCCCACGGATAATCCTTTGACAATGTCGAAGCAAAACACTTAACATCTCTCCACAATGATTCGAATATCCCAATGGGCACCGAAGAAATTACATCAATACCCCACACGTTTGTTCCCCAAATCAATGGCAAGCCTGTGACATTTGGAGGCAAATGCTTGGTGTGCTCCGTGAACCCCAGCTACTTAAAGATGCAAGGCACTCATGCACGCGGGACTCGCCAGGAGGCAGGGGTTGGGGAGACTGGTGGTTTTCAAGGGACAAAAGGGAATCTGGGACTCTTAGGGACAACTGCCCCACATCTCTTCCAAACAGGAGTTTCTCCTGAAGTTATAATATCTGTCAAGCACACCCTCCGCCCAAGCCCCCCTGTAGGTCAGAATAATTACTAAGGAGACATCTGCCATAAGGTAGGACTCCAGTGCAGATGAGATGATGCGTGAGCATTCTGGTATATGAAGGACGTGTTATCTGTGAACTTAGTTTTCCTCATCTCATAACTCGTTTTTTGAGGACACACTGCCTCCCAGGTTAACACGGTCCCTGGGAGCACAGCCCCCTGCCAAATGCTGATGCTAATTCCTACAAAGACACCAATGTGTATGTTTACCTAGAAGGCGAGGTTAGTTCTCATGCAGCACATAAGCCCTGCTTTCTGCCTAATGTATTTCTAACAGCAACCTGGAAAGGATAAGTATTCCTAGAATCAGTATTCCTGAATTCCCCCTGACACACACATGCGTATCATAGTTGAAAAAGAAAATGTGTCTTACATCATACTCTTTACCACCAACCCTGCTTCCTCCTCCAGAACAATAATCTTTCCTTACTGTAGAGTTCTTCTGGCACCCCTTATAATGTAGGCCTTCCTGTAACCACCTTCTCTGAATTAAAGAGTCATTTGAAAAGAGGCCCAGTATAATATATACATATATATATTATTTCTGTGACACAACACCGTTAGCCTTTGCCATAATACAGCCATTGGTTAAGGCACTGAAGTCACAAAAATAGCGAAATATTTTTCAGCATATGAACTCAGGAACTTTCTTATGCACAGCAGTGGACACTCCTCTGTACCGACATGACAGCAGAAAACCCACATTGCCCACACTTGTGACAGCCTGCCCTTGTCCACTTCACACCTGTCAACTGGGATTCATATGTGGACTTCAGGTGACATGTTTTTTCCGAACTACGTCATTGAATGAGGGCTCTTTCCTTTAGACCGCTATATAGCAACTACTTTCCCACATGCCCACTACCACCATCTTCTGGATGCGAAACCTGGTATCCTGGCATTCCTGCAGCTTCCTGGTGGCTCTGTCTAATACCACCAGCAGGGTGAGGTAGAAGGCTCCACTTCTCTGGATTACCCAAAAAATCCTACTTCATGGGTTCAAGTTCTCTGTAACTTTTGCATATAATCCTACATCCTACAAAAATACACCGAGGGCAGACACTAAATGGATCTCACCAAAATATCATGAACAAAGAAGATAGTGAACTTGGGCTATTTCTTCCTCAGACTCCTTCCCTCCCAGGCTCAAAGCTATTGTCTCAAAGCTACTGCGAACTCAAGGCATGCCATCATCCCTGTTGGATCCCCTTTCCCTGCCCATACTTGCAGACGGTTGTTTCATTATACTATCTTTAACCGGCGGTAGAGACCAAATAGTTAACTAAAGCACAGGTCTGCATGACTTCTAACACTTGGTATATAAGTTTGTGTGAGAAAGGAATTTCCAGGTGAGTGTGTAGTTTGCTGGAACTTCAGCTATGTACCCGAGACCTCTAATGCATAGCTCTGGAATTAGTGCATAGTAAGCATTTGGCAAACCCTCAACTCAGTTGCTGTGAACACTGTACGTGCAATAAATACAGCAGACCTGGGATTTGAATGAAAGATTCTTTTGGGCAGAGAGGATTATAGATTCACTAATTCTTGGGGGTGGGGAGTCATTAAAGCGTCATTTGACACCATTACATTGATTGGGTTCCTCATCAGAAGCACAGATGGGAGAAAAGCACGAGAGAAAATACACCAGTCTGCCTCCCAGGAACACTCAGTCCTTTGAATACTCATTGCATTTTAGCTTGGTTTTCTGGTTTGGTCCCTGTTGGGGAGAAGTGACAGACTTCCAAATGGTGTCTCACCACATACTCTCAGCAATAGGGCGCATTCTTTTGGTGTGACTGAGAGAAAGTCTCAGAGATCCCTCTGAATAAGAAGCAAACACACACTCTCGGAAGTTGACCAAGGAATGATCCTTGTTTCAGAGAGTACGTGTGACATGCTGAGCAGCTCCCAACAGGCGTTGGGAAGCAGAGCAAGGGCTGCTGGGTGATGGAATGGCAAACACCGAAGGCCTTTTAGCATCCCTGAGACGTTCAACTCCTCACAGGTCCTTTTATTGCTCTGCGTTCAACTTTCTGTTCTTCGTGGGCCATAAAAATAAAGCCTGGAACCGCCATCTCAAGGGACTCCAACCCAAACTCACTGCCGTGCTAATGTCTGGGACCCAGCAACACAGAGTGGAATTGCTCCCATGGGCTTCCCAGATGGTAAAAGAGTCTTCTCTGGCAAAGCATCTGGTGGTTTAGAACCACTGACTTTGAAGTTCACTACCCAATATGTGACCCACCACACCACACAGGTGCCTCATCTATGGACTCTGCTGACTCCTTTATAAGACTTCTCAGGACATTATATGCAAAAATAAAAGAAAAAGAAATTTCTTATATCAATTCATTGTTCTGAACTGTCACACTCTCCTGCCACAATCGAAATTAAATTGTAGAAGGCAGACATGACAACTCATGTAGGAGTCAAGGGTCCGACTGTCTTGTTAAGCTGGGTGACTCTAGAGGAGTTACTTAACCTCTCTGTGCCTCGGGTTCCTGTATGTCCAAGAAGGGGGAAGCATATCCTTACGTCCACTGATGTTAGTGGACTGCAGGCCTTGGAATTGGGCAAAGGGCACTCAATATTTCTTAAGTTAAAAAAAATCACATCTCAGAGATTTATACTTTACAAGTCCAGATATTTTCACAGCCGTGGAACTCGTCTAGCTTTAACCACCATCGTGTGTGTGTGTGTGTGTGTGTGTTGGGGGGGGGGCTGTGAAAGTTCCCACAGGAGGCATGTTCACCCCCTCATTTTCTTCATCCTTGTACTCATGGTTGATAGCTCGCCATTTTGCCCCAACCTCAAATTCAAAGACTGCTGCCTTGCCAAGGACAGGAGCACATTTCTAGTTAACCACGATCTTGTCTTTAGCACTATCATTTTAATTGTTGTCCACTTGATGGAAATGTTTGCCAAATGCTTCAAACATCTTGTTGTCTTTATCCACCTGACTTTCCGCCAACCCTGCAGACAGTGGGGAGCTCTGTTCTATCCCATCAATGAGGGCACTAAGTGCCAGGGATTATTGAAAGCTGCTGAAGGACAAAACACCTTTGGCGGTGTCCGGCCCGCAGTGCTTTTGTGGTCTTCTGCCTGCTCTCTCCTGTCTTCCCTTCTCTTCCCTGGTGGCCAAGCTAGCAGCCGTGGAACGCGTCTGGCTTTAGCCACCATCATGTAGGGGGGTGGGGTGGATTTTGTTCAAGCTCCCACAGGAGGTGCTCTGCACCCCTTTGTCTGGTTCATCTTTGACAGATGGCATCCCATTTGGGGCACACAGTGCACAGCTAACCATTAGGGCGTGGTGGTAGTGATGGCGGCATGATGGTGGGAATCTCCTATGTTTGACTCTGGGGTCTGTGGTGAGAAAGTGCCTCACCCATCACTCGCCTTGTTTGGACTCATGGGGACCCACCCCACATGGCTCTTCATGGCTGATCATTGCAGAGCAGACTGCCAGGCCTTTCTTCCAAGGCACCTTGTGATGGACTTGTCCTTTTGGTTAGGAGCAGAGGACATTACCTACCTGCACCACCCAATGCCTCCTCTCTGCTCAATGTTCCTGAAGTCAGGGCATGCTGGGAACTCTGCAGAAAAGCATTGGGCGAAGTCTGAGTTCTCAACTCTTTTCCAGAGAGCTCCCATGATGAGAGACACGCCCTCCTCAGAGGGAACCATCCAGTTGTAGTTTCTCCAGCGGCTTCTGACTCATGGGTCCTACATGACATAGCAGATCTGCCCCAAAGGGTGGCCCGGCTGTAATTCTTTCCAGGAGTTGACTCCCACACTTTCTCTGGCAGATTCAAACCTGACCTTTTGGTCAGTCGCAGGAGCTGACTCAACTGGTCCTGCTCAACCACTGTCCCTGGGTTCAAGGATCTCGAATCTGTTTCCTTGCTTCAGAATGTGGGAAGCTGTGTTTTGTTCCCTTTTGTATGTAACAGGTCTTTGGTTATGGTTGCGAGGTCATCAGAGTTCAGCTCCCCTAGGTCTCCAATGTCAAGGGCCTGAATGGTGTCTGATGACAAGAGAGTACTTAGTGTGAATGCTAATGAACTAGCAGGCCTCTTTCACATGCAGATTTCAACATCTCAGTTTCTAAGGTTAGATTGTCTCTAAAGTACCATACCCTAACCACTTGCCTTTTAACTACCCAGTGGTCCACTTGGGTGGCCTTGCTGTTCGGTCTGTTTTTCCATTCATGTCTCCTAATTAGTTGTTTCAATTGTGTAATGTCCCTAACTCTCCCACTGGCTTTGTGGAGAGAAGTGCTTCCATTTGTAAAAACAATGGCACTGGGTCTTTTTCTTCCCTGGGTTAGGGCACTCCCCAGGCAGACAATGGAGCACCTGCAGATGCAACAGAATGGGACCAAAGCACTGTAGCAATCGCAGAGGAGGCCACTGACTGCTGGTACAAAGTCTCCTCTTGAAAGGGGCTGAAACTACGCTCAGGAGAAATCCTTCTGAACCTTTTAGGATCTCCTTTCTCTAGAAGCAGCATCTTGGGGAGGAAAGATCTCATCCAATCAGAACGCCTTCCTTGCTGTCCTTATCTGCCCACACTCCCTAAAAGACAGTTTTCAGCCATTCGCAGATGGCTGTGGATGCCAATAGAAGTCTACAGTCCATCTCCAGGGTCCACCCAGGGACGGAGCCTCCTGTGACCATAGCCCCCTGATCCTAGGTAAGGGATGGGGTCGGCCTTGTCCAACAGAGCATTGTGGAGCCTATTGTGGCTGATGTAGTTAGGGTACAATGTGGTATCCTACCACTTGATCTTGCTGTTGATGCATTTTAAAGTTGTTTCAGCTAAAAAAAAAAAAAGCAATGGGGAAATGCACATGAATTATAAAGAAGCAAATCCCCCAAACTCAAACTCATTGGCATTCAGTCAGTTCTGATTAATAGGGGTCCTGTCGGACTGAGTGGAACGGTCCTTGTGCATTTCGGAGGCTGACTGGATGGAGTAGAAGGCCCAGCCTTTCTCCCACCCTCATGCAGGAAGTCAGCCTCAGTCCATCCTGATCTCTGACTACAGACTAGGGTTGCGAATGGCTGTACTGTCCTGCAGAAGGCATTGCTGTAGGTGTCACTGGGTTGTATCATTGTATCTCCTTTTTGATCCATTTGAAATTTGTTCTAGTTTTACATCTTTTCCTGTTTTCAGCTGAGGTTTTTGTTTGTTTTACTTTACTGTTGCTGTTAGTTTTGTTGCTGTACTATGTTTGCCTTTAATGATTTTCTGTATATGAAATTCTGGAGAGGTAAATCTACAAATACAGTAATCGGATTAGAGGCTCCTTGGAGGTATGGAAAGTGGGGTTGGGGAGAAATGGAGAGCTAATCACCAAGAGTACAAGAATGAAGAAAATGTTCTCAAATTGATTGTGGCAATGATTGTGTGATGCAATGGATATATTGATAGGGGAATTACATGCAGATAAGATGGTTATTATACACTTCAGAACCAGGCATGGAGGCCATGGCTGGCCCATCAACAGCACTCAACAAAGTTCTGTGCACCAAGCAGCCACTCTATTCCTCCTTGAAATATTTAGTGAACACCGACGTTGTGTCACATGGAACTCCTATGAGTGGAATCGACTTAAGAGCACTTAACAACAACACAACTTTAAGGCCAAGCAGCATTCTGCTCTGGAGATTTCCACCTGGAGTGGCTGTAGGTGACAACAAAACACAAAGCCACCATCCAACTGGACAATAGGAAAGGTTTTCTTTTGCTCACTGGTGGAGATTTTTTCTCTCTATGTCTGCATACAGGCATGAGGTTATAGGAGCCAAAATGACAGAAGGCTCCCTGCCTTTGAGAAATTCCAGAACCAGGTCCTGCCTGGAGGGAGGAAGGGCTTTCCTGCTG
This sequence comes from Nesogale talazaci, assembly GCA_004026705.1. Classification (NCBI taxonomy): domain Eukaryota; kingdom Metazoa; phylum Chordata; class Mammalia; order Afrosoricida; family Tenrecidae; genus Nesogale; species Nesogale talazaci. The sequence goes on along the minus strand of PVJH01003836.1, from coordinate 22,326 downwards.
TGCTTGTCACTGTGCTGGGTCAGAGAAGTGCAAGCTTGCCTGGCTCACCTTCCCAAGTCCTTCCTGACATTCCATGCATACTTCCCTTCACCATCTGCATCAAATGCTTGGCAAACTTATGAACTTCATATTAAAGGGGCATTGTCCTAACTCCTTCTGAGGTAGGCTTCAGTGTTTTCAAATCTAGGACAATGAAGTAAAAATTATATGGGCTTACATTATTTACTCTTCAAGAGTTTCTGATCATTTAATACACTGTTTTAAATTATTATTACATACTTTTATTGGGGGCCCTGACAGTTCTTACCACAATCCATTGATCCATTGTGTCAAGCACATTTGTATACGTAGCCATCATCATTGTCAAAGCATTTTCTTTCTACTTGAGTCCTTGATATCAGCTCATTTATTCCCTCCCTCTCCCATCCATGTAATTGATGAACCCTTGTTAAATTATAAATTACTTTCATATCTTACATCATCCCCTGCCTCCCTTCACCCGCTTTTCTGTTGTTTGTCCCCCTGGGAGGGATGTTGGTCCTTGTGATCAAGTCCCCCTTTCTCTTCCCATCATATCCTTAACCTCCAAATAGCTCCATTCTCATTATTGGTCCTGAGGGGTTTATCTGTCGTGGATTCCTGGTGCTGTGGGCTCTTATCTGTAGCAGTGTACATGTTCTGGTCTAGTCAGATTTATTTATATATTTTAAAGAGTCCATTTTTGTTTTTGTTTTTACAAAAGCAGAGCACGCCTGTGATCTGCACCTCAATCCTGGATGAAGGGGAGGCGTTCACTTGGAGCTCTGGAGGAGGCAGAACATTTTGACCTGAAAATAGTTCTCTTTTGAGGTTTAACAGATTATGTGTCTGCATTTTATTAATTTTGGAGTCATCCAGGGGCCTCGCTTCCAGCATTTCCTCTTTCTAAATTTATGAGCCTGGCAAGTTTATTCTGCTGAAAGTGCAGAGAACTATAGGTCACGGTGCACATGTTTCGCAAATACTGCACAACAATGGCCTATGCAAAATCTCTAGCAGGGATGACATTAGCAGACAACTAAGAAGTAAATGAAAGCGCTCTAGTGGTTAAGGAGTCCAGTGGGAGCACCAGGAGGCTAATCCCCAGGTTGGCCGTTCAAACTCACCAACCGAGAGCCACTCCATGGAAGAAAGATAAAGCTGTCTGCTCCGTAAAGATGCCCTGCCTCAAAGCCCTAAGGAATCAATCTCCTTCATCCCGCGAGGTGCCGCCATGCGTTAAAACGGACTGGATGACAGTGAGAGGTCAGCAAATACAACGTAAGGATCTCTTCTTAGACAGCGATGGCGTACAAATGAACACGTGCTCAAGTAAAGGCTGCTTCAGTTTTATTGACCTTGGGAGAGCAATTGAGGAAGAAGCAGTTGACAAAAGCGGCAATTTTGGCCCAGGGTCACTCCGAGAAAAAAACAAAGACACTGCTATTGAGTTGATTTCGACTCGTGAACTGCTCTAGGTCAGGGTAGAACTGCCTTCTGGGATCCCGAGACTGTACCTCACTATAGGAGTAGAAAGCCTCGTCTTTCTCGCTGATAGAGGCCAGGGACTTCGAACTGCTGACCTGTGGTTTGAAGCCCAACACATAACCGTTATGCCACCAGGGATTCTGTCAAGGGTCATTGGCTGAGGTAAATAAATCCTCAAACAGGATCTCTGAAACAGTGCCCACTCTTTTGTGCACATGGAAACCTCTCCGGAGTGTGAATCTGCAGCCCGCCTAAGGTTTTCAAGCAGGATTTCCAACGAGTTCATTTCTGTCCAACCGCCTACTGTGAATTTGATTTCGATCTCATGTTTACTGGAACAGAATCTAGGAGGAGGCTTAAAGCAAGTCCTGGAAAAATCACAGTTTTTATAAACTGGTCTCTCCCTGTCTAGAGAAAAGAAGAGTGAAGAAAAGAAAAGACAAATGGAAGCAGTTAGCCCAGAGGGACCTCAGCCTCCAGTGCTCTGAGAACAGAAAAAATGAGGTGGTGGCAAGTAATAGCTTAGAGGGTCCTGAGGGAGCGGTACAGAAATGTGGACTAAAAGTCCAGATCATATAAACGACTCAGCTTGCTGGTCTGATAAAGACTGGGAGAACACTCAAGATTATGGCCTGTAGTCACCCTTCAAGCCTGCAATGACATCAACCTTTTCCCTCCTCCTTCGCTCTTCTGGCTGAACAATGAACAGACCTACAGGGTGCACAATAGTCCCGTGGAGATGCTGTGTGTGCACCCTTATATTAACCAACCGCTGGCCATCAAAAGGGCAGGTCCGGTCCAGGGTGAAAGCTCAGAAGGCAGGAATGGGCAGGAAAGAAGGCTGAATGGAAATGGTAAACACAGGAAGAAAAGGAAGAGGCTGTTACATTGTGAATTGATTCCACAAAGTAGTGTGCATGTATGCACCACTGAATGGAAAACCAATTTGCTTTGTAAGTGTTTGAAGAATTTTATTTAATTTAAAAGAACAGGAGCGCTCAATTTTTCTTCTCTCTTTTATCCCTCGCCTACAGATTCTTCATAAAGATCAAAGGCTAGAAATGTTTTCAGCAAGGCAAATGATTGATCTTTAGCAAGTTTCTTCTTCCAGATTTGATACTTGCTCCGTGTGAATTCTGTATGTGTGCAGAGGTTAGAAAGTCTTACTTTAACAAAGGACGACTATGATACTATCAAAATCAGGATGAACGATGATACCATAATTCATTAATGCTATGTATTGTCACCATCTACAATGTGTTGTGACATGAGGCGGGGGAAATGCCACAACCTTTTCAAGTTCAGGTGGCATTCAAATACCAAGGTATGCTCACAATGAAATCCACCTTTCTTTGTAACCCACAAAGCTGACATTCTTTCCTGCCTCATTTCATCTTTTCATACCCCCTAGCCTACCTTACTGGTGCGGTCCACACATGTTAATTGAGCCCCCGCTGTGTGCCTAGACCCTATGGGCTGGACATACAAAACATACACCTCACACTGGTGTATTCCACTGGTAATGATTCCCAGGTCAAAAGATAACTGATGACATTTTTTCAAAAAGGACAAAGGAATGGCCAAGAAGCTCATGGAAAGACGCTCATCATCGTGAGTTGTTAGGGAAATGCAAACCCAAGCCACAAGAGATAGCAGTCTGCACCGAGCATGGTGGGTACAAACTCAAACAGATATGTAATAACAATGACTGGCGAGGACAAGGATTAACTGGAACTCCCGTCCTGTCCTTTAGAAAACAGTTCCTCAAAAAGTGAACCTTGCGCTTCCACAAATCTCAGCAATTTCTCAGCTCCTGTAGAGATACTAAGGGGTCCTGGTGGCATTGTCAGCAGCTGGAACCCACCAGTCACTCCGAGAGAGAAAAATGAGGTTTTTGGTCCCATCAAGCTTTATAGCCTCACCAACTCTAAGAGCAGTAGATTTACAGACCGGCTAGGAGTTGGAACCAATGTGACAGACCACAGAATAGGTTAACAAGAAAGAGAGAACACAGGAGGAACAACCCCTGTACATAAATATAAGTATTGTGGTACTCATGATAGGCCCCAAATGGAAACCTGATGCTTATCCACTGGTGGGTAGATAAACAAAAGGAGTACTATTCACTCACAGGAGTAATAAGGTACATACCCATTCTACAACATGGATAAACTTAGACACCAAGGTGCTATGTGAACAGAGCCAGTCAGATCGGGCCACTGAATGTATACTTTCATCAGTTCAAAATATCCCGAGGAGGTGCATCCCCAGAGAGAGAAAGTGGCTTGGTGCCTGCCAGGGGTAGAGGAGGAGCACGGGGAAGAAGGGAGAGTGGCTGCTAATGGGCCTGAGGTTTCTTTTCGTGGTTAGGAAAACGTTCTGGAATTAGAACGTGCAGTGAGAGCTGCAGGTTCTAATGAGTATGCAAAAAAAAACCCCAAAACAAACACAAACCAAACCTCCTGAAAGGGTGACGTTTACGGTATGCAACTTATATCTCCACAGCAACACAAAGACAATGGAGGTAAGGGCAGGCTCGCCTGGTCCTTTGGTATGAAAGGCAATCACTTTATTTCTTGGCTACAATTAGATGACACTCTTTACCTCATTCTTATCTCCGAGTAAGGAGCGTGTCCAGTGACCTAGCTGAGATTCCCATCTTCTCTGAGAGCCTGCTTTTCTGTTCCCATGCTCTAACTCCCTCTCATCTTGTTTAATAGTGATGGCTACTAAGAAATTTACCATCACTAATATTTATTAAGGGCCATGAAGAAATAGGGGGTGGCATTGATACACAGTGTAAACTTCGCTCAGAAACTAAAGGCCATTCATTAGGTTGACTGAAAGCAGGAGGAGAGACAATCCATTGTGATACAGCGTGTACCTCAGTTACTCAGGAGGAATAAAACAGGCAGAGGAGCAACCCCCAAGAAAGGGGACACAGGAGCAGGCTTTGTCTCCACCAAAATAATGCTGTACATAGTGCTTTCCACCAAAATGTCAGCATGAAGCCAAAATAAGAAGACACTGTAAAGGATGAGGGGTCTGTCAAGCCATTGTTCAGCTCTTCACACTCATCAACACATACAGTAGCACACCATGAAAAACTGCAATATAGACATTGTCTCTCAAAGCCAAAGTCCTCGTACTTTCATTTTAAGGACCTATCTATGTTTTGTCTAAAACAGCATTTGTTCCTATACCGTGTATCTATTTCTGAGATGCATATCGCATATTCTGAGAAATCACTTTTTCCAATGCTCATGTATCTTACTCATTGCAATTATGATCTTGATGTAATCTCAGAGCTTTAAAAAGTGGTTCTTTAATTACAGAGCATTTCTGTATCACATCATACCAAGTTTAAATCATTAGGAGCAGGTATGTCCAACTCTAGAGATCTACACGAAGACATCCTGCTATTTTCATAATTTGTGGTTCCTTCAGCTAGTACCAAGTCATTTTTAGTATAATTTAATCCACACTAAATTACATAGTTTAAATGCCTGTAAGATCATGCAGCTTCAATTGCTTCAACTCTGCTTCTTTTAGAACCTCTTTATCGTGGATACGCACATCACTATACTTGCGCAGTAATTAACAACCACCACAGAAAATGTTCCACTCTCCTCCCACCTTCTTAAAAACAAACAAGCAACAACACAACACAAAAACACAAACAGGATGGTTTTAGGCATAGGATATAGCATAGCACACACGTGCTTTGTTTCACACTTCTTCCCACTCTAGGCTTCCCATGAAGAGGGATGGGCACATACCTGGTTTTACCAGGCCTGACTTTGGTTCCTTCTTGTACCGGGTTGGCTGGCCGTTTCCCTCACCAACCACTCCAATCGTGCATTTCTTTCTGGTGAAGTCTTCATCACTTCCAGGGCAAAAGCCAATGGGGCTGTTTCCAGTATCAGAGGGCGTCTTCACTGGAGATACGGACTGGCTACTTGGGCAACCTGTGTCATCTATAAGACATGAATGAGTAGGCCTTTGATCAGTTGTGGCAAAGAGAAGCCCTGCATTTTCTGACACACACATGTATTCCACTTAGAGGCTCCTGTTACCCATGGGGAGGACTCTCCCAGAGCACTCCCCCTTTCCTGGGTTTACTTGTACTAGCAGAAAAGACACCAGCTAGCATAACACCTACGCCAGGGCCAAGACTTAAAATCTTTTTGGATTCCAAGCATTTCTGCAAGTGCCATATTGTCAAAACCTAAAGATATATCTGTTAACACATCATGTAGTATAATCTTGGATCTTAACAGATTTCTTGGTGCAGTTAATCACAAAAATGTCACCAGCAACTCAGGGGCATTAATATGAACTCTTTAAAGTTGTCTGTGTTAGAAAAGAAGTTACTTGAATATTATTGACCACACCCATTAGTTTAGACTGTTAATTGGTTAGTAGAATTTTGGGAGCTAAGACCTCTGGTTTTAGGAATTCAAGGAAGTAAAAATTAATGATTTTTTTCATAAAGATCCAACTAAAATTATATCGCTGAAGTGAACTGGCCTAATAAAAATAGTATTCAAGTTCAAGATGGCCTTAATTTTCAAGTTACTGTTACCATGTTTATTATTATAAGTTAATATGCATGATGTGATGGGTGCTTATTAAGCTAACACAAGAAAGTCCTACTGCTGACTCCTACAACTACTTACTGTATTTATTAAATATTTATGATGGTTGGCTAACTCACTTGTGCTTTGATGAGAACTGTATGGGCATGTAAAGTCAAATCAATATTACTTAGAAGGTAGGTCTAACCAGACTGATCCATTAGTGGTATATTTTCATTACTAAACAGGTCTTTCTCACACAGAAATATTTTGATGCATGAGTTACTTTAGGGAATTCATCTTGAGAGTGCCTATCTGCCTCCAATGAACAAAAATAAATAAATGTATTCATTCTTACAATTGTGTAAATTGTGACATGTTTCTTCATGCAATGTTACCCAAAAGCAATGTAGAGGTTCAACATATGTATTATTCACTTTATTTTCTAAAGTAAAAAATATAAAAGCTTGCTTTGGAGTACTTACTCAGTAAAATTTTATTTAAGGATCTATATGTGAAAGAGAGAATCGAAGCCAAAATTGACATATGATTAAGCTATGACCTTTGCTCCCCAATGTTTTTTAATTTAAAAGGCCAGTAACCAATGACTTTAGTTTCTAATGTACAAAAATGCATTTATAAAGATTAAGATAAAAAAGTGCTGTTAGTACTATCATTTCAGCATGAAAAATGTTTGCTCTTCACTTTTAACTTGACATGTATCATATCTGAATTATTTATTCAGGGATTCTCAAGGACTGTGATCATATTTGACATGATTATTAGATAAACACATTTTACATATGTACTTATGCTGTGAAGTATAAATCAAGTATAGTAGAGCATATGGAGTTAAAGTTATAAAAATCTGGTCATGACCTTGAGGGGATGAGGTGATTCAGGAACAGAGTTTTGAGGGACACCAAAGTCAACTGAAAAAGCCAATGCTCTATATCCTACTTTGGTGAATTGAGATTGGGGTCTTAAAAGCTTGTGAACTACGATCAAAGATAAGTAATATAACTGTAAAGCTCCCTCCAACTTGAGTAAGAAAGATGAAGAAAGTTAACACAATTAGCCCAAAAAAGACTTACATGGATCCCCGCTTCCACGACCAGAAGAACAACATGGTGCCTGGCTACCATTGCTGACCACTTTGAAAGGCATCGCAATAAACAACCTTGGATAGAGCAGGGGAGGAGCCCTGGTGGAGAAGTGCTTCCAAGTTGGGCTGCTAACTCTAAGGTGAGCAGGTGGAAACCACCGGCTAGCTCCTTGGGAGTAAGAGGGGCTTCTTAATGTCTTAGAATTACGATCTCGGAAACGCACAGGGGCACATCTACTCCATGCTCCTTACACATCGTTCAGGTTTAAAACCGAGTGCACACTTGTGGCTCAAACAAGAACTCCAGGGAGATACACCTTAGAACAATCAGCCAGATGAGATCTAAAGTGCTGCATTACCCAAGGATCAAGTTCAGAAGGCAGAAAGGCATCGGACAAAAGGACAAATGGACATGGTAAACAAAGAGAGGAAGTGGATAGAGGACTGTTACAAAGTGTGGGCAGAGTGCAGTGTCAGGAAATACAATGAAACACAATGTGTATGCATTGTTGAACGAAAGCCCAATTGGCTGTGAACTTGCACCCCAATTATAGTAAAATATTTTAAAAGATTCATTGTTTTATAAAAAGATGGTTTTCACACTGTGTTCAATATAGAAACAATAGAGATGATCGCAATGTCAATTTTATATTTGTATAGAATAAACTTTTGTTTTAGGTTCTCTTTAAAATGTTACGAGACCAAAAGTTTGAAAACTTGAGGTGGGAAAATTAAATCATGAAACTGTAAGCATCATCTACAGCAATTGCTATAATTTATTTCCTATGAGAAAAAAAATGAAGAAAGCCAGGTGAAAGAGGTTATTTTTTGTAAACAAATTTTGTCTCAGAGTACCTACTACCACTCAAATTCTCAAGAGTAAAGAGTAGTTGTTTCTAACTGTATAACTGTATAAAGTGTTATTTTGTCCTCAGTCACTAAGATCAATTTATTACTTTATCTATAATTGCTGATACTATTCCACCCATCATTTTTACTCCCAACTTTACCTGTTACTGGTTCCTTTTTCTTATCTGCCTGTACTATGTCTTTCAAAGTACAATGAAGACATAGAAAATATGTAAATCAATATGGCCCTCCCAACCACCCACCCCCCCAACTTGTATACATTTACTGCGCCTAAGTTCTGAGATATCTGAATAACTTTTCAGTCTTCTGCTTGTGGTACTAGAGAAATATTAATAGGTCTCAAACTTTTAGATTTTGTAGACCATTAAGCTTTCCAAATAAGTTATATAAGGGTAGTATCATTATGATTTACACTTGGTATATGCCACCTGTCACCAAAAACGGGAAAAAAGTAAATAGATACACATACAAACTTACATCTAGAACGTAGAGTACATATATGATTCATGGGTACCGCATGATCGGCACAGTGACTGCATGGGGGGGCTCCATCAAGGGCACAGGAGCAGGAAGTGTTTCCTCCTCTGGTGCACAAGGCTGCTATGAGTTGGGACCAACTCATTGACCAACCCAACGAGGACATATGATTTACATGTTAGAAAACCATAACGAGGATACCCAAGCCCACTGCCGCCACGACCATTCCCCCTCATGGGGTCTCCATGGCAACCCTTTACCAGAGCAGGTCTTGTAACTTCCTTCTGCGGGGCAGCAAGTGGGCTGCACTGTCACGGCATGGTTAGCAGACTAAAGTTGACCTGGCAGTGACACCAGAGTTAACATAATTATAGTTTCTTAAAATGAGTAACTATTGAGAAATTCATTAAAAAAATGGATAGGGATTATGTAAACTTCCCACACTCCCTCCTGTTAGCCTCCTTTCCTCGGCTCCCCTCAACTGTAACATGAAGGGGGAAGGAATCCCACATGAATACTATTCCAGGTACCTCGGCTTATAAACAGTGAACACAGATAAAACAGCAAACCGAGAGGAAAGAGAATCTTCTCTCCAAACAGCCATTTAATTTAACAAACCTTCAGATATTTTCGATCTTGCTAACAGGAATATGTGGCCTACACCTCTGGTACTAAGACATTATACGCTGGAGTAGGTTAGACTACTGTGAAGGTATACAGTGTGTTGTCCCTTCCAAGATACTGTCTTGTGCGATACTTGCAAATGATGAAACTATGTTCTCATTGAAGATGAAGCACAAAGTATCTCAACCTATCTTATGAGAAGATATTGTAAAAGAAAACTCTGTGTTTTCCAAGTTTGCATAGTCTACTTACAGACTCTTAACTCTCAGGAGTAAAAATTAAACCATAGGCTATCACCGTGTGTTATCCCCCACACCCACCCCGAAAGTTAAACTAAGAATCAAATACATTGTGTTTAAATTTGACTCATTGGACAAAAAGTGCAAATAAAGAGGTATCTTCTGTGAAAAAATTTAGTCTCAGAGCATCTACTACTACCACTTAAATTCTCAAGTCAACTGTTGTTGTTTTTAATAGATGGCTTTAATATGGGGTATAAAATGATAAAATAATGGTATAAAATAGTTATAAATGTATAAAATAACTGAAAGTTTTCAGAATATTATACTTGTTTGAATAATAAAGAAAGTGAAGTAATTTGCCATGTACCAAAGGCTATCTAAAGACTCTGCAACAGAGAACTCGAGGGATCCTTGGGTGGCATAATCTGCCCGTGTTTAGTAGGATGATTAGAATCTGTTGACAAAAGAAAGCCAGGGTCTCACGTGTGGCCGTTTCCACTTGGCAATGAAACAGCCCAGTTCCTGGAACACAGGAAACTCAGCGGTGAGGAAAAGAGTGATTCCTCTCAGTTTCTTTCTTGGACTTTAGGCCATATTTGTATAAAGGACTGCGGTGGTCTGTTTCTAGAAATTAGTGGTCTTGATCCTGCTGCTCACCCTGCTGTCTGTGCTCATGAAAAGGTGCTTCTATCTGGCCCCTGCGCTGGTGAGGAAACCCTGGTTCTGAAGGAGATTGATCACCCTTTCTGGCTCATTTCTCATCGCGGGTGGTCCCTGCCTTGCCTGTGCCCAGCTTTTCTCCAAGGCCCAAAACTGCTAATGACTCAGAATGGATTGCGGCACCTCGACAAGGCCCAACAAGTCTACCCAGGGCGTTGTGTGTGTGTGTGTGTGTGCAGGTCTCCCTGTCCACCCAAAGGCAGAGAAACTCAAAGGAACGTGGGCTAATTAAAAATCACTATTGCCGTTAAAATGATCACTTTGTGAGTTCCATAAATGAATTCTTTTGAAAATCAGATGGTCCAAACAAAGGAAAATACTTGCTTGGGATTCTCCACATGGAAAGGAGATTTAGGGATGCGGTTGGAAACTGTCAGGCTCAAAGGGACAGCGTGGAACAGTTTCCAGGGCTGTAAGATTGTATTTCAAGCGAGCTACAAGGAGAGGACATGTGTTTGCTTGATTTGACTCCCGTCTTGCTAGCGTTAAGGTGGAAAGTGTAGGTACGTGCCATGTTTCCAATACCAGTAATTCTAAGGATTAGATATCAGCAGCTGGTTGAAGCTCAGGAATGGAAGTTTAGTGTGGTGGCTGTCGAGGGCAGGCAGTGGTGATGTCAACCTGCAGGACGTGCCTCAAATGTCACATCGTTTCGAGCCAGTGTCTCCAGCGTTGGGCAGGAGCGCATGAATACCTAACATAAATACCCAATTTTCAGGAACTGTTTATTTTGCATTTCAATCATGACATCAGCTCATGATCCTAGAAGCAGCCCCCTCTTTTTTTTTTTTTTTACAGTCCAATATTGTGCTTATATTGAGGAGAGAGGGAAGAAATGCCTAGTTTTTCACAGCTTCCATGGGAAAAAGATATGAAAGTCTGCTTCTATAAAGATTTCCACGGAAATCCCGTGGAGCAATTCTACTCTGTCTAATAGGGCCGCCAGGAGTCGGAATCCATTTGATGGCAGGGAGTTGGATTCATTGATTAAGAAAGGATACATTATATCCAATTCCACAGGAGGCAGTGAATTGGCCCACAGGTGCTGTACCCTTAAAAGCTTATAAGTGCACCAAAAGATGAATATACATTAAGGTGACCAGATGTTCCGCTTTTTAACAATTTAACAGTGTCCCATGGTGTTTTAAAATTATTAAATAAAGATATTACAATACTATTTTTGCATTCTATGAAAATTTTTTGTTGCTCCATATAGACCAAATTTTTAATCAAGATACCACCCACCCTGATCAATGGTGTCTGGCTTAAAGTCTGGTCACTTTAATATAAGTACCACATAATGAATTATTTAACACGGCTCTGGGAGCCAAAGCCTTTTCTACTCCCACCCAAAGACCCTCTTTTTCCTGATGGGTCTGAGTAAGAAGGTGGGGGAACTACTGATTGGAGCAAGCTTCAACTGTGGGTGAGTGTTACCCAGGCTGATTGGGATATGTCATCGTCCTGGGTACCAAAGGAGCTGTCTCAGAAGCAGGGGTCAGTGTTTCAGTACCAGCAAGAAAAGAAAGATAGTAGAGTACGTCCTTTGGACTCCAAGATCCACTTGTGCACTGAACCTCCTGGTCTGGGAGGCAGTTTTGGCCTGAAGGGAGTGGCATGTCATCAGCAACAAACCCAGGAGCCAGGCTTGAGCCAGGATGGTGGACTACTCAGCCCACTGAGCATGTCAGGCTGAGTGCCTTTGGGTGGGGAGCTGGTTTCAAGGAGGAGAAGTCTCCAGGTACTTAACTGGGGATCCAGTTTCCTGACCATTAGAACTGGGTATTTTGGGGGTCAAGGCTTGCTGTCAAGTGACATGACCCTTAGGCACTGATTGGCAGGGCCTAAAAACATTTTGTAACCTTGTCAGAGCAGGACTAGAGCCAAGTGCAGAGGCTAAGAACCAGGGAGAGTCCTGCCTGTGGACATGGCAAAGAAGAAGCTTCTTGTTGGGAGGGACCACCTGTACCTAAGCATTTTCACCTGAAGTATAACCCGTTAACTTCCCTCCATCACCCCGTAGGTGTGAGCACCATCTATGAGCTCTTGTATGGCCATTGTCAAGAATTGTAGAATCCAAAGAGAAGTACAGAGTGTTGGGGGAGACAAAACAATAGCTTAGAATACGTAGTCCCTAGAAGCCTCGTCACAGTAATCCACACCCAACTAAATGGGGAATTTCCAGAGCTGAAGGTCTTTGCTTGTTTTTGTTTCATGGGACCAGCACTAACAATGGGATCTAGTTTTAGGACAGAGCTATTAATTTTCCTACTCGGGAAAGTCCATTATAAGTTACACAAGTAAGGCCTCAGCAAAGGCTACCCAGCTGCAGCTTCCCAGCCAGGAAACCAGGCCAAGGGTGGTGTTGGGCAGTCAAGGGTAAGGGGGTCTAAACTCAACAAGATTTATTCAGGACTTCTTACATAAAAGAATCATCTCCATAACCTCATGGCCAGTATAGGAAGTAGGCTAGTGGTCCAGATGCAGGTAATACTGCTTTTCAAAATTCTATGTAAAGTATTCATAATTCAGTTACTCAGTGATTGTAGACCAGCGGAGCCAAGCGGGAGTCCTTTGATAGCTCATAGGCGATCTTAACCCTGAACTAAAATCCATAGTCATTGTCGCAGCCACGGTGTCAATCCATCTTACCGAGGGCCTTCCTCTTTTTCTTTTTTAAAAATCATTTTATTGGGGGTTCGTACAACTCTTATCATGATCCATACATCCATCCATTGTGTCAAGCACATTTGAACATGTTATCCTCATCATCCTCAAAACATTTGCTTTCTACTTGAGCTGTTGGTATTAGATCCTTATTTTTCCCTCTCCTTCCCTCCTCCCTCCTTCATGAACCCTTGATAACATATAAATTATCTCGTCATATCTCAAAATCCTGAGTTTAGCCATGTTTATGGCTTAATGCACAAAACCATTCACTTATGGTTTAATGCAAAAAATAAAAAATAAAACAGCCGAAACACTTGGGTAAGTTGTTAAAAAAAAAATCCAGTCTTTAATGTGTTATACTATCCAATGTCTCCCTTCACCCACTTTTCTCTTGACCATCCCCCAGGGAGGAGGTTAAATGGTAATTGGTTTCATATAATTGGTTGTAATTGGTCCCCCCATTCTCACCTCCCCCCACCTCCACCCTTCAAATATCGCTGTTCTTACCACTGGTCCTGAATGGATTATCTGTCCAGTCTTGCCTGTTTCTAGTTCCTATCTGTACTCGTGTACCTCCTCTGGTCTAGCTGGATTTGTAGGTAGAATTGGGATTATGACAGTGTGTGGCGGGGGGGGGGGGGAAACATTGAAGTGTTATAGGAAAGTTGTATGTTTCCTTGTTGCTACACAGCACCCAGACCCTTCTGTAGGGAGATATCCAGTTGCCCAGTTGGGTCTTGGGTTCCCAATCTGTACTCCCCCTCATTCACAAAGAGGGTCTTCCTGTTTTTCCATGTCCCTCTACTTTACCAAGCAAGATGCCCTTCTTCCGGGACTGGTCTCTCCTGACAACATGTCCCAGGCATGTGAGAGGAAGTCTCGCCATCTTTGCCTCTAAGAAATCGTGAGAAAGGCACAGGTTGGGTCAGTGTTTCAATTTTATTGTGCATCGGGTCGCATCTACCGACCCTCTCCATGGCAACCAATCACGCTGCCATCATAGGCTTGTGCACAATTACAAGTCAGCAGCCCTTGTGATCACTACAGTCAGGATTCTAGGTTACAGGCAAGAGAGATTGATGCCAACTGAAGAGGAGAGAACGAGCTGATTGAGGGCACGAGGAAGGGGGATGACACAGCAGCCCAGCTCGGGAAGATTTGAGGGCAACTCTCTCTTGTCTAACATGCACGAGGCCACACTCAGGAAACATTCCGTCTTTTCCTCTCTTGTTATTAGCAAGGGTGGTGTTACTGGGCTGGAAGACAGATGGGGTCTTCGACTCCTAGGAAGTTAGTCTTGGAAACCTACAGGGGAAGTTCTGCCCATCCCCTAGGGGAGCTGTGAGTCAGAACTGACGCGACGGCTCTGAGTTTTATTTGAGTGTCATTGGGAGTTCCTATTAGTCATCATATCTGATATTTACTGGGTCCTTACTATACCCAGCGCCAGAATGTCTTATGAGGATTGAGTCCCTTAATGATGTGCACACCGCTGGGGATGATGAGGTAGTCCTGGGTGACTGAGACTCCCTCACTGCTCCCTTTAACCTGCCCACAGTGCTACACATCTCTCTGTTCATCGGCATCAGTTAAGCCTGTCTGCTGTTTCCTGCTTCCACCGTGACTGGTAAGCTCACCACTTTCTCACTCTTATGCAAGGAACTCTGGTGACGCGGGGGGTGAGGCATTGAGCTGCTAAGGGCAAGGTTGTTAGTTCGACGCCACCAGGTGCTAGGTGGGTGAAAGAGGAGGCTGGCTGCTCCTGTAAAGCTGGACCGTCTCCCGGACGCCTGGTGTGGGTGACTGAGTCAGAAAGGACAGCAGTGGGATTGGCAAGGGGCTGTTTAGTAATTATGTCAGAATAAAGAAATTACAATTGAAAAATATTTCTAAGCAGGGAGCGGGAGAAATAGAAAGAGCTAACACCACGGGCTTAAGTAGAAAGAAAATGTTGTGGGCTGAGCCCTGGTGACGCAGTGGTTGTGTGCAGGACTGCAGCCCACAGGGTTGACATTTCAAATCCAGCAGCAGCTCTCCAGGAGCAAGGCTGGGCTTCCTACTCCCACCAGGGCAGTGATGCTACCAAAAAAAAAAAAAAAAAAGAAAGAAAGAAAGGAAGGAAGGAAGAAAATGTTTTAGGAATGATCATTGCAACAAATGTACAAATATGCTTTGAATATAATAGATGTATGAATCGAGTGTGATAAAAGCTGTTTGAGCTCCCAATAAAATGATTGTTTAAAATATACACTAAAAAAAGAAAAGAAAAATATTTCTAATATGCCATCTGGGAGTACATGGGCAGGAAATGGCAGAAATTCTGAAACTAACATTAAAGTATGTAAGGATTCAAATTCCCAGGAAAATGCTTGAGAAAAATAAGATTTTACCAAAGGGCAGCTGCCGTCCACAGTTTTAGTAGACTATGAAAATGTTGGTGTTTCCTTTTAAAGCACCCATGCACACTGGCTCCTAAACCCACATTTTTACATTCCCTTATTCACGGAAAGCATCTAACTTTAAAAAAAAAAAAACCACTTTACCTTTTACATGGAGTGCAGAATAAAGCGCGGTGGTCAGTTGCCCTCAAGACAATTCCAACTCTGGGGAGCCTCCGTGGGCAGTGGAACTGCTCGGTAAGGCTTCTGCCTTCCAAAAGCCATCTGCAGGTCTCTCAAGGTGCCTCCGGCTTTCAGCAGCAAATGAAAGCTTGAGTGTTTGGGCCAACAAGGAACTCCCGAGGTTAAATTAAACCCTGGCAACTATGCCCTGCAGGCCTAATTTGCTTGCCATTCCTGTAGATAAAGCAGTATAGAAACACAGCCACACCCAACTTTTGCATAGGGCCCATGGCTACTGTCGAATGAGCATGGCTGAGCTGACTGAGAGACCGACATCACAGGGTACTACTAAGGGGCCCTTTCCTTAGTACAACATGGGGTCCCCCCTGGGTTAAATGACCCAGAAGGGCACGAACAGACACTCGTGAGAGCGTGGGGCTATGTGAATGTATCAGGTCGGTAGTGGAAGTAGTGCAGGTGGCAGTGTAAGTATGTGACAGCATTTTGTTGATTCTTTATGTATTTTAGAAATACACACTGAGGTAAGGAGACGTGTGGAGTGACATGATGTTGGAAGATTTGCTTTGAAATGCTTCGGCAGAAAAAAGGGAGGGATGGAGGTGAAGGGTGAAAATCTTGCTACTGAGAGAGTAAGCAAGCACCCAGCGGTGACCACGGCTTGGGGAAGACCACTGCACTCTCCTCTCTCCTTTTGACAATGATCCAAAGGAGCCCATGGATTTTGACAAACATTATTTTAAGCTAATACCTATTTAAAATAGATATGAGCATAGCATTAAAACAATTCATTCTTGTAGGGTATTTTGGGTTGTTTCCAATTTTCTTATTAATTGCCTTATTAGCTTTTACACATAAGCACTTGGTCAAATCTTTGATTATCTCACAACTGTATCTCTAGAAATGGAATGACTAAGCCTTCCAAGAAGTCTGGGACACTTCACAATTTTTGTCAAATTCTTGGCAGCACTGAATAAGTTTTTGTCATTTCTGCAAAATTAATCATTAAAATTTAATTTTGGTGTTTCAACCTGCATTTATTTATTGGTAAGGGTAAGCTTTTTCACATGTTCATTGGCCTTATTAAAGTACTAGGTCAACTATCCATTTTTCCTATTACGGCTTAAAGCTTCCTTAGTGGCTCGATGACAATGAGGCTTTCTAAAAAAATGTTTTCAAATCATTGATCTGTAAGAAAACATGTGAGAGGTGTTAATGCTTTGTCATTGAGTTCAATTGCTTTTAATGGCTTTGACATTTAAAATTTACTCTACTTTTATGTTTCAAACTTCTCCATATTTCCTTATGTGGGTTCTTGGAGAACTTTTATTTTTAAAATGTTCTTCTTTGCTCACAGGTCAGCAAAAATATTTACCTAGATTTTCTTCTACTTTGTACAGTTTTACTTTTTATTTAAATTAAATCCACCTGGTGTGGATTGAGGTGCAAAGTAGATTGATTTTTAATTCTTAATTGATCTTTAATTCTTTTAATTCTTGTCACATTATCTCACAGTGTTTTTTTTTCTGAAGTGCTTTGAATGCAATGGATATTTTTAAGTGACTATATATAAGGATAAGGGGCCTTTATTGGCGAAGTGTTGAAATCCACCAGCCAAGGATGAGGCTCCTCCTGTGCAGATGTCTAGTTCTAGTCTGTCCTAGAGGTGCCATGAGTAAGGATGGACAGATGGCAGTGGCTGGGGTATATATATAGACTTGTGAAACTCTATATTCTAAAATTGAGGGTTGCTCAAAGTGTATGTTCTCATCAAATATATTTGGTGGCAATTGGGATTACCAAGTTTTTCCTCCTTGAGTCAAGCACATATAAGAATATAAACCAAGGTCTTTATGATTATAGATGTTTTTGGTTGTTTTTTTTTTTTAAAACATTTTATTGGGAGCTCTATAAATGTTTTTTTTCCAAAGCCCAAGAATGGTTTCTAAAACTCCCTAGTTCATTTCTGAATTTAGATTTCAGAGCTCATTGGTGTGCCAAAGTGTTGAACTAAATAATTCCAGAAGACACATTTAAAAAATAACATGAGGCAGAAAGAAATATGGTTTTGTGCCATCATATCTTGAAAACATTCAGTTATGGTTTAATGCTGTTCAAAATTCAGTTATAAAATTTAGGAGGAAAACCACTGCTATGTTAAGAAAACCTTATGACCAAGTATGTTGAACTTCAGCTGATTCTCAAGAACTAATATTCATGAATATTAACTACATGTCCATCCTTCAAAACTATCTGTCTACTATGTGCTGGACACTGTTGCGGGTATTATTATGAATGGCATCTTTGCAGATAGGTTGATAAAGACAGGTATAACACCATAGCTGAAGTCATGAAGAATCTGAGATTGGAGCTGTTCCTACCACAAACCATGGAAATGCACTAAAATGATGCAGTAAATGAGCTCGAAGAATAATTGCTGCTGGAATCGAATCCAGACTTGCCTGCCTCCTCAAGTCTGTTTCTCTCGCCACAAGATAACTGATTTCTAAGTTTCTAAAGGTCTCTCTGTGTTGGTTGCAATTCAACCCCTACCTGTTCACAAAGAGGTTGGCAGCTCAAACCCCCCGGCACTCTGCAGGGAGAGAGGCTGGACTTTGCAAAGGCGTACAGCCTTGGGCACCTGAGAGGGTGACTCTACCCTGTCCTACAGGGCTGGCGATGAGTCGGCATCAGCTGGATGGAGATGGTGTGGCTGTGGTTATACTTGCTCCGAGAGGAAAGAACAGCCACTTTGGGAAAGTCCAAATTAAAAACAGAAAGCAAGCCCTGGGGAAGAAGTCATTGCATAAGACCACAAAAATCTGATGCGAGAAACCCTTTATAGTTGTTTCCAGTTTTCCAGTGTTCTCATCACAACATATGGAACCATACAAAACACATGCCAGATACTTCTGCATTCTAGGTCCCTAATAGCAAAAATGTGAACTTTGCTTCTTTCACTCCATTTTAGCATCTTCCTAGATAGCTCATAAGGTTCTAAAACAGCCATTCTTAACCTGTGGGTTGTGATCCCTTTGGGGGTTGAACAACCCTTTCACAGGGATTTGATTCAAAACAAGCAAAACTACAGTTATGAAGAAAGAAGCTATGAAAATAATTTTTATGGGTGAAGGAGGGTCAACACATGAGGAACTATATTAAAGGGTCGGGGCATTAGGGAGGTTGAGAAGCACTGCTCTAAAAGAACTTGGCTTCAGGATCATACAGGTTTAGTGGCCAATGTTGACGTATAAAACTCTAATTCATTCTCTGCAAATAATTACCAATTGTCTATTGTATGCCAGAGAATGATCTAGGTGTTAGAAATGGGATGATGCTCATGATTAACAAGATCATTGTCCTCAAAGGGTTTCTATCCCAGTGGTTAAGGAACAGTTAATCAGCAAGTATACACACACTGATACACATACTGCATTTTATGGAGTGTCAGAAACCCCCTGAACAGTTTGTGTTTGTGGGTTTAGTTCATACTATATAGGATAACTAGGTGGGAGGTGTTTCATTAGATGACTTGCCCTGAAAGGTTTCTGAAGTTATATGAGCTGAGATCAGAAAAAAATGAGAAAGCATCATGGGAAAGGCAGAGAAATAGATTCCAGGTGAAGGAAACAAGGGTGAACATTCAGACAGAACAGAACTGAGGGCACTGAAAGAACCAAAGGAGGCTAGGGAGGCAGAAGGATAGAGAATCCTAGCTGATGAGGTGGGAGGGAGCCCACGCCTCAGAAGGCACAGGCCTGGAATTGTACTGTCAGGGACAAATAGAAGGAAAGATAATAGAATTCTTCCCACAAATTTTTTGAACCACCCTTGTACATCTTAGGTTCAATGGCAGACAGAACATGCACTAAGTTGGAGATGATGCAATTTAGCTTGTGACGAACAGATTGTATCAATAATAATAAGTGTAATTAATATTTGTTGGGTGTCTACTGGGTATGGGGCATGGTTCGATACACGTCCTAACTAACTAAATCCAACATCCCTTTGAGACAGGCACCATCATCAACCTGATTTGCCAAGGGCACATAAAAGTGGCCCTGGAGTTCAGGTCACTTGGTCCACATAGGCTAATTCCCGAGCTGCCTCCTTAACCACTGTGCCCTGTGGGTCCTCCAGGGATGGGCGTGCAATACAAGTAAGCCCTCTTGGAGGCCACTCTCGTTGTAGATGAGAGATGTGGCAGTGTGGTAGTAGTAGAAATAAATGTTTTTTAGGTATATTGGGGGAAAGATCATTAGAAAGCTTTACACATGGTAATGAAAATGAAGACAGAATCAACATCGACTCTTAAAGCTGTGCACAAACAACTGGGTATAGGGTGGTCCTTTATGAATTGGGGAAAATGGGTTTACGAGTATGTGGGACAGAAGCAAGCATCTGGTCCTGGTTAAACTTGAATCACTGATTAAGGAAGGCACTGATGATGTCATCTAGGCAGTTGTAGAAGAGGCCTTCAAAGCATTTGTGGGAAAATTCCATTAACTTTCAATTATACTTCTCCAAGATTCCATGAAGTTTCTGAAGCCCTCTCACACATGTGAGACTAAAACTCAGGGGAAGATGGGGCAGGAGAGCATTCCCCGCCTTCTAGGGAAGAGCTATAAAGACACACTCTTGGTCTGTGTGTGAGCCCTTGAAGAGGGGGCATGGGGCATGAAAAAAGGGCTGATGTTGGAGACCTGAGACTCCAAGGCAGTGATTATCAACCTTCCCAATACCTCAATCTTTTCATAGTTCTTCATGTCGTGGTGACCTCCCACCATAAAATTACTTTTGTTGCTTCTTCATCACTGTCATTTTGCAAGTTATGAATGAGGCGACCCCTGTGAAAGGGTTGATGTGTGACCCTCAAAGGAATCATGACCCATAGATTGAGAGCCTGGCAGATGTTCAGAGACAGGTGGTCACAGAAGAAAGGGGCCTGTTTCATTGGTGTTGTGTGTGGCCAAGAGGTCAAGGAAGTTAAGGTAGATGAGAAGATGGGACTTGGCACTTTGGGTACTGTCATCTGACAAAGACAATTCAAAGAGGGGGATTTTGGGGAAGAGTGATAGAAAGGCTGTAAGAAGATGAGTGATCAAGAGAAGTCTTTAAATACATATTTATGCATATATGTGTATACATATATACACACATGCATGTGCACATACATGTGTGGACATGTGCATATTGTGATCATGTACATATATTAAACGATATGTTGATTGGAACATATGTGTATGCTAATATGGACAATTTGTTGAAAGGGATTCAAATGGCAGATAGCACAATAAGACATGAAGTGGCGGGTGATAATTTAGTCAATGTCTCCCTTGTTTCTTGGAGACAAAATAATCATTCCACATGTGAACATTCCTAGGATTTCTGAGCTATTTTGGACCTGAAAAGGCTCCCATGAAAGTCATTCTGGTAAAGTTCTCAGCATCGGAGGAGGAAGTGAGCCGAGGTGAGGGTGTGTCTCTGTGAATCCCCGAGCTCAGGCTCCTTCTGAAACAGGAGACCCTATTTGGCTTTCGACACTGGTTCGGTGTGTGGTCGCTACCAGAAGAAAGGGATCCCGAGAGGAAAATGTCTAGGCCCAAATATTAAATGCACTGTGCATCGCAATCTATCAAAGAATTCCGGTGAGAGTAGAGGTGATGGTGAAACTGGGAAACAGAGGGTGGCCCCAATGTGGCTAGAAGGCCGCAAGCCATCGTAAGGTGGGGCGGAGTTTTTCAGCCAGGTAGGCTCTTACTTCCCTTGTCTTACTTTCCCCAAACAATGGGTGTGCTATACATCTTCCTGACCTTCCCTGCCTAGGAATTTATTTGCAGTATCTCTTTAGCTGCCCAACACCACCCTCTTTTGTTATGTGAAGGCAGAGGGGAATGGGAAGGAGTATGGAGATACGGGACAGAAAAAGGAGACAAGCCCAAGAAGCTCTCTCTCTTAACCTCTAGAAAAACCTTCAACCGTGACTCCCCGTCCCCCACCCCACCTCTCTGATACAGGGGACTACACAGAGCTGTGTGGTAGCAATGTGAACCTTCTTGCTCTTGCTTCTATTTTTCCTACCATTGAGCATCTTGACAGTGCCAGTCAAGTGGATTGTGCAACAGATAAAAATGGGAGAAAATTTAAGGGAAAAGCCAATACTCCTGATAGTTTACGTGATTGTCACATGTGGCATCTTTCCTATTTCTTTAAATAAGAAGAGTAGTTTACGATACGATACAGAATGCTGCTATGATCCTGTGCCAGGAACCCTGGTGGCCAAATGGTTGAGCATCGGTTGCTAACTGAAGTGTTGGTGGTTCAAAGCCCCCAGTGGCTCCCTGGGAGGGAAGAGCTGCCAGCCCTCCGACCCCCCCCTCCCTCCATCCCCCACCCCTCCACAAGATAACCGCCAATGGAAGCTCCGGCTGCAGGAATTGACATAACTGCCCACAGCCACAGCTTTCCTCGGTGCTTCCAGACTAGCAAAGGTGTGAGCGGCCAGGCTGCGAGGACCTGATGGGTCACTACTGTTGGATCTGTCACCGATGGTGGAGATGACACCTGCGCGGGGCAGCGTTTCTTTCCTGGTGCATGGGCTCGCCCACTAACCACAGCTGCGGTTCCCTCCTCCTTTCAGAAAGGAGAGAACTGCATCCACCAGTCAGTCTAGTTGCGGGGACAGAAGATCGCGCTGAATTTGGGAAGCGAGCTTCATAGCCGCACTGTCCATCCGTGGGAGAGTGACTGCACCAACAGCAGTCCTCCATGGAGTGGGTGACTTCCGGGCCACTGCAAGGGCGGAGGGGGCCTCGTGGAAGTGCTCACCAGGGCTAGCTGGAAGCCGGCCTCCTGGGAGGCAGACGCGGCACCAGGGCTGCTCTCCGCCAGTCTCCGCTCCGGGCGCAAGCACAATCAACAACACCAGAGACTTGGATAACACGCACAGGGAAAGG